>CAUYON010083775.1:0-21014 GCA_963573935.1 Arctocebus calabarensis | reverse complement strand
TATACAGCTAACAAGGTGCTAAATTTGATCACAATGCAAGGCACTTAGCATAGTGTAGGTTCACATCACCTCTCTGGCTAAATGTGAACGTCGGCTTGTGTTCTTGCTAACATCAAGATGAGACATCAGCTGAGCTTACAGAGACAGTACAGGGCCTGGCCTCCCTGCTCAGGACTCACGACCCAGGATAACCCTGCCATGCCCAATGGCAGGTCTTGCCTACTTCATGTCATAGAGTTTTAGGACAGATTTTCATATAATTTTAGGGTAATGCCTTGAATTTTATCATAATAGAACTTAAAAGCTGACAGGAATCCCAGGGACCAACTACATATTTTTTTTAATGTCTGAAAAAGCAAAATGCACAGTGTTAACACCAGGATATTATTACACAGACAAATGTAGGGCTCCCCCAAGGCACTCAAAGCAGAAGGATGTTGCATTTCTTTAACCTCTCATTCTCTAAAGTAACATCTTTAGGGATAGAGGGGTCACAGGATGGGAAGGAAGCTGCTCTAGCTGGAGACCTGGGGGCCACTCCTACTGTCCCTCTGCTTTGTGTCACTGGACCTCTCTAAGTGGAATGAACACCCCAGCAAGGTGCAAAGACTGGAAGGCAAACTCACAGAGCAGGGAAAACAATGTATTACCCAAGTTGCAGCCTGGGCTCTAGTTTGGAAACTTCCATAAGATGACAATCAAATAGCACTTCATTTATTTTCTTTGTAATTTTACATTCAGGGTATTTGTTTTATGGAAACAGCTGAGGAAAGTAACCTTAGAAGCAGAAAGAAAGGATGACATGGATGACAAGGTTAAGAAACTGAACAGTGTGAAATGAAATCACTAGTATGGCTGCCCAGAAAATGTGGAGTAGGAGGCAAGAGAGGAAGGAAGAGGAGAAGAGCTAAGAGCTTTGTTTTCCAGAGGGCCTGATGCTAACTCATCTGCTGCGCTGACCCTGACTTTGAGCAAATGGCATTTCTTTCAATTCTATGAATATAGTAATTCTCTCTTGTTCTTCTAAAAATATTAAACTTTTTTGCTTTTCCCCCCATTATAGAAGTACTTCCCATTCATTGAAATCAATCAGAAAATACAGAAAGTTAAGCAAAAAGAGACTTCTATGATTGATAATTATATGACTGAAAGATAATCACCCAGGGACAAAATAATAGTAACAAAAGGATGCTAAACAAACTTAGTCATGATATTTGGAATGCCTTGGCCCTTTTGCTACTCTCAAAATTGGTTTTTGGTTCCAGAATCTATAACCCCAAAATTATACTCCATAAGTCGGAATCTGGGTAGATTTCTGCCCCAGACACGAAGCACACTTCTGGAGGCTCCACTGGCTCATGGGTGCCCTTCATCCTGAGGTTCTCATAGGAGTTTGTGTATGAGCCCCCAGGAAATAGCTTAATTCATTGAGGCAAACTATGACTGAACAATCCCCTCAGCTACTTTAGTGGTAGGCGTCCCAGTACAAAGGGATACATGTACGCTTCTACTTCGGCAAAATTTTTGCTATTTTCTGATAGACTCCAGGATGTGGTGAGTTAAGTTTATAGAGGGAAGAGAGGAAAAGAAAACATGGGTTCTGAATAGCATAAATGAAGCTTATTTTCTCAGTAAAGGTCTAGGATTAGATAGACGTATCTTGTTCCATTGAATTGCTTTTAGAATTTTGTCAAAAAGCAGTTGGATGTACAAACAATTGTCCCTCAGTATCCATGGGGGCTTCGTTCCAGCATCCCCTGCAAACACCAAAATCTACTGATGTGGCAGCGTGTGTACACATAAACACACACACACAGTGTGCACACACATGCGCACACACACACACTTCTGGACCTCTATTCTGGGCCATTAGTCTATGTGGTTTATGCCTTAGCAAGTGCCTTATGTTTTTGATTTTTGCACCTTCATTTTTATTGTATTTTTTTAAGATACAGGGTCTCTCTACATTGCCCAAACTTCTGGGCTCAAGTGATCTCCCACGTCAGCCTCCTGAGAGCTGAGATTATAGGCATGAGCCACAATACCCAGCCCTGGATTATTGTACTTTTACAATAACTCTTAAAATCTGATTGAATTATTATCCCAAGTTTATTCTTCATTTTTAAAACTGCCATGGCTATAAGGGTTCTTTGAGGTTTTTTAATATAAGTTTTTAGAATCAGCTTGTCCATGTCTCGAAAAATCCTGCTAGAGTTTGACCGGAATTAGATTAGATTCACAGATCAATTTGGGAATATTGACATCTTTACTATATTGAAACACCCAATACATAAAATTCTATCTCTCTTTATTTATTTTTTATCATTGTTTGGAAGTTTTCAGCATGCAGATTTTGTAAATATCTTGCTAGATTTGTACCTAAGTATTTCATTTTATTGGTGCTATTAAAAATAGTATTTTTGGTATTTAAAAAATACTGGCTTCTAATCATGTATTTTGGTATTTTCAGGGTGTCCTCATACCAACCCCCTGTGGATACGGAGGGACAACTGTATGTGCATCCAGTTGATTTTTGACAAAGTTCTAAAAGTAATTTAATGGGAAAGGATAACCTTTTCACAAATGGTGCTGGAAACACTGAATATTCATAGGCCAAAAAAGTTAACCTGCATCTGAACAGCAAATCCTTTACAAAAACTAACTCAAAACAGATCATAGACCTAAATGCAAAAGGAAAATATATATATATATATATATATACACACATACATTTTAGGAGAAAGCAAAGGACCCAGGATTAGTCAAGTAGTACTTCAAAATAATACCCAAAGCACAGCTCTGTAATGAAAAACTTGGTAATTTAGATTTTGTCAAAAGTTTTGCTCCATAAAAGATACCATCAAGAGAATGAGAAGACACGATGGATGCTGGGAGGAAATACTTGCAAAGCACATATCCGGCAAAGCTCGTATGCAGAATATACGTATACCCTCAAAATTCAACTGGGAGCAAACACACAGCCCAATTAAAACATGGAGCTGAAGATGCAAACAAACGCTTCACCAAAGACTGTATGATGCAAGGTGAATTAGCAACACACAAAAAGATGTCCAACATCATTAGCCACTTGAGAAACAAAAATTAAACTACAGGTGTGATATCACTATACGTCTACTAGAATGATTAGTACTTCAAAATGCTGACAATACCACATGCTGGCAGGGAGTGGAGCAACTGGAACCATCAGACGTAGGTGGTGCAAATGCAAAATGGTACAGCCACTCTGCACAACAGTTCTTCAGTTTCTTATCAAGGTCAATGTGCACTTACCATATGACCCTGTAATCCTATTCCTAGGGGTTTAACCTAGAGAAATAGAAACTTTTGTTTACACAAAACCTGTTCATCAATGTTTATAGCAACTCTACTCATAATCGTCTGAAACTGGAGATAACCCAGATGTCCTGAGATGGGCGAATGGGGTAAACAAACCAAAAGTGACATACAGTGGAATAAAAAGGATACATGGGTCGTAAGTACAGCAACTTGGAGAAACATCAGAGACACAGCAGTCCAAAAGCCAGCCACTATGGCTACCTACTGTATATAATTCCATTTATGTGGTATTCTCAAAAATTCAAATTGATAATGATCAGGGGTTTCCAGAGGCTCAGAAATGGAAGAGTATGATTACAACATGGATCACAAGGCAGCTTTTGGGGGTGACGGACTGATCTGTATCTTGATTATGGGGGTGGTTACATAAATCCACACATGCCTTAAACCTCATGGAGTTGTACATCAGAAAGGCAAATTTACCGTATGTTAATTTTATTCCATTTTTTTATGAGACAGAGTCCCACTTTGTCACCCTCAGTAGAGTTAGGTAGCATCTTAGCTCACAGCAAACCTCAAACTCTTGGGTTCAAGTGATCCTCTTGCTTCAGCCTCCCAAGTAGCTGGGAGTATTAGTGCCCGCCACAACGTCTGGCTAGAATTTTTTTTTTTTTTTTTTGAGACAAGAGTTTTGCTCTTGCTCAGACTGGTCTCAAACTCCTGAGCTCAAGCAATCCATCTGCTTCTACCTCCCAGAGTGCTAGGATTACAGGCCTGAGCCACTGTACCCGGCCCCATCTGTCAATTTTAAAAATTAAAAAATGAGCCAGATTGTACCCCATGATTGCATTAATGTATACAGCTATGATTTAATATAAAAAAAAGAAAGAGAGAAAAAAATGAGCCAGGCACAGTAGCTCACACCTGTAATCCCCAGCACTGTGGGAGGTTGAGAAGGGAGAATTGCTTGAGCTCAGGAGTTCAAGACTTGCCTGAGCGAGAGTGACACCCCGACTCATGAAATAAATGGAAAACCCAGCCGGGCTTCGCAGCGAGCACCTGCAATCCCAGCGGCTTCCGGAGGCTGAGGCAGCGGGATGCCCATGGCCCCAGTCTGAGGTTGCAGTGAGCTGTGATGCCACCGCCACTGCACTCTGCTCAGGGGCATAGGGTGGGATAGGGTGGGACTCTGTCTTGCCAAAAAAAAAAAAAAAAAGCAAAGAAATAAAAATAAAAAAAATAAACAGGGAAATAAAATTTAAGAAATAATTTAAAAATGAAACCAAATGTAATAAATGCTCAATAAAAATTCATTTGTATAAAAGTACAACCAGCATCCTACTTGGATGCTTGTCACATCACACTGTAATAGTGCTGTGGGCAACGCGGGGTCTATTCCCGATGTGGTCATTTTTCCTTGGTTTTCTGATCTGGGTCTCGCCAATATTCCACAGAGTACCTGGTATGTGCAATAACGTTTGCAGAAAGATGAAAAAATCCGAGTAAGCTAAGTGTATATGAATCACATTATTTCATTCTGACATGGGAAAAGCAGAAGAGAAACAGAACCAACCGAGGTAGGTAGCAATGGCAGGTGAAAGTTCCCAAAGTCAACATTTGGCAGTTTCCTATTTGCGTGGCCTAAGATGGATCTGGTAGCTAAAGCATTTAGCATGACCGTTGAGCTTCCCAACATGGACTGAGTATATGTGTCCTTCCATGGGGACTTCACTATTAACCTACTTAAATATGAATTACAAATTTATTAATACGTTAAGCTAGACCATACAAAATTTGTGGAGAAATATTCTTTTTTCTTTGTTTTGCCCTATTAGGCGTGGCCACTACATATCTGTGATTAAAATGTACTAGTTTCTATGTGCTCATTTATGATCAAAATATAAAATTTTAGGGTTCCCCTCTGCATAAAGCCAAAATTTTGCATATACACAGACATTAACTGCAATTCCTAACAATCCAGTCAACAAGTCATCAGAAAGCTGGAGAGAAAGAAAGATTAGCGAAAGCCACCTCAGGGAAGCAAGGTTTGCTGCAGGAGCAGAAGTGGGGCTTTTCCCCCCAAAAAGAACATCTGTAAAAAAGAGTTACTCTGAGCACAGAATGACTGATCATAGGGCCAACAAATGACCAGATTATCTTAGTCCAGGACACCAAAAGCAATGTTGGTATAATTGTTCAATATTGCTGAAAATAGCAAATAACAGTGTGAGAGTGGATCAAAGCTATCATTGCCACAGTATAAAAAGACAAAATACATGCTTTAGGTCTGGACTTTTCCCCACATCCCTTGCTCTATGTGCTAATGTTTTGTTATCTGATTGTTTAAATGATATCATCATTTAATAAATTATATCACATAAATATTATATCAGTTACACATAGACATAAAACCTATAATATGTGATATTTAATGTATTTCATAAAGTATATTCAGGTAACTATTTCAGTTTTAAAATAGCCAGGACTTAGTGCTTTCTACACTCTAGAAGCAAACAGGACAATTTACCCTACTTCTTGTGCATACACCCCTAGAATAAGAAATAAACTGTCCCATTTAAGATAATCTACCATGCCTCTAATGTAAATACCACCAAAATGGCCGTGACAGAAACATGATGACATTTCTTTTTTTTTTTTTTTTTTTTTGAGAAAGAGTCTCCCTCTGTTCCTCAGACTACAGTGCCATGGCATCAGCATAGTTCACAACAATTTCAAACTCCTGGGTTCAAGCGATCCTCTTGCCTCAGCCTCCTTAGTAGCTGGGAACTACAGGTGCCTGCCACAACTCCCAACTAATTTTTCTCTATTTTCAGCAAAGATGGAGTCTCACTCTTGCTCAGACTAGCCTGGAACTTCTGAGCTCAAGTAATCCTCCCCCTTGGCCTCCTAGAGTGTTAAGATTTCAAGTGGAAGCCACCACCCTTGGCCTAACACATGCATTTCTGTTGCTAACATTTTCAGTTCTTTTATTAATGTCAATGGAGCAGCTCAAAAATGATCACTAATAGTTAGTCCTTGAACCCAAATTTATTGAACTGGGCTCTACAGAATGTAGAATTTACACCAGCAATAACCTCCAAATTGGGAATTGAGTATCATTTTCTTGAATTTTAAGCTCTAGAAAGGAAGTGCTCTGCTGTGCTCACCACTAGGTGTGCAGCACAAAATAGTGTCTGATGCAGAGCTGTGCAAAACAAATATTTTTAAATAAATATGTTTTTATAAATGAATAAATAAATATTTCCAAGACTAGAATTAAGGACTATATAACTGGACTTTCAGAATTTGTTTTATCACTATATGTCAGATATTATATAGCTCTATTTAGACGTGTATTCTTATATTCATTCATTCTAATCAACCATTGTTTACTTTCAGAATACTCAGTATTAAAAAATGTGACTAGGCTAGAAATGCAAAGGTTCATAGACTAGATATTACAAGGATCTCAAATAGCCTGTTTCATGTGGAAAATATGAAGATACAGAGTGAATGTAATTAATACCAAGTTAAACCGTGATGATTGTGACAGTTACCTCAACAAACAACTCCAGTGAAGATGCAATGAATTCTAACATCAAGAATAAAGGAAGAAGTCTTTGGAAAGGTAATCACTCCAGCAGGCCTCTGAGAAATACATAGGATCCCAATGGATGAAAGGCAGCAGATTATAAACTGTGAAGAGCATGAACTCTGAAGCCAGATCGCCTGAGTTTGAATCTCAGTCTATGACTTAACAGCTGCGTGACCTTGGGCAAATTACTTAACCTCTCTGCGCATCAGATTCCTCATGTGTAAAATGGAGATAATGATACCACATGTGGGGGCTGCTGGGAAAATAAACAAGTGCATAAATTAGTTAACACACGTAAAACTCCTGCAATGGTACCTGAAACACAACAAATGCTGGATAGGAATTTGTTAGTTGTAGGAAAGAAAGAAGGCGAGGCAGAGGCAACAGGCTCAAATGATCCTGAACTGAAATGTTAAAATAGATACATATACGTTGTTTTCATTGTCACCACAAACAAAAAAATAATGCTCTGGAGTTCATTAAGCACCAACTACAGAGTGTCCCAGAAATCACCATACATACGAAAAATGGGACATGGTAGCTGAAGGTACCCTATTTACAAAATATTTGTTACAAAATCTCACAATATATTTTCTTTCTGTAAGGTCAGCTCTTTCTGCACACATGGAGAACATTTTCCAAGATACCTGTTGTGAATGTTTCCAGGTGTGGAGACGTTGCATTTTGCAAAGTCAATGACAGTTTTGGATGATTGATATTTTATTGCAACTACGATTAGCTCCCAAATATGCAAGTGCACTGATTTAAAACTCCACTTGTAGTTTCAGGGGTCTGTCCCCAAATCACGGAGTTTTCTCAGACTCACCCTTAGAGAACTGAATGGTCGAATGGTATTAAATGGAATGTGTAATGGTATTATACATTTTCCATAAAACTTATTATGGAGTTTTACACAACCCCAAGCATTCGTGAACCAAATCAAAAAATTAAACCGTTAATTGTCCAAGGACAGGGACACAGAGAACACCAGAACTTCGCAGCTCCATTTCAAATCCGAGAAAGGGACGAGAAAGCAATTACGGTTAGGTGGCGTCCTCATCTGGGCAGCAGACCTGAGAAGACAAGGACGCAGGTCGTCTGAGCTGGGAGGAGAGGGGTGTAGAAACAGAACAGCGTTGTACTCACATGGCCAAGGAGCCGGGGGGAGCAGACACTCGCCGCAGGTCCGCAGCTTGCACCTGGTGGATGCTAGAGGCAGCAGGGAATGGGCAGCGGAGACAGAGTCAGCGACAGCGTGGACAGACAAGGGACAAGCCAGGGGAGAGAAAGAGAGACACACAAAATTTAAACAGAAATTAAATGAGCATGTCACCGAACAGTGAGTGAAAGAAAAGGAAAACCAAGCCAGCCACGAAAAATAATCCAAAAAAGCCAGTGACAGCAACGAAGCCAACAGGACACATGGAAGGCGCTGGTTCTGGGCAAGCCATAGACTTGAGTATGGGGCCAGGGGAGGGCTGATGCAGGAGGCTGGGGCGGTCCTCGGGATGATGCTGGCTTCCCTGCCCTAGGCCAGTCGGGACACCCAAGGAGAGGAGGCACAACTTACACACTCGCGTGGCAGGCGGGCAGCGCGAACTCATTTTTGAGGAGATCAAGGTGAATTTAATCCTTTTACCGCATAGCCTCCACGAGTCCCCAGGCATTACAGAATGTTCACATTAAAAGACAACCCTCTTGAAAAGAGGGATTCAACAAAACCTTAGCTTCTTTCAGTGAAGCAACAATGGCTCTTAAAGAACACCAAAGATAACACTGTAATTCCGTCCATACTCCGGCTAGGAAAAAATATATACTTCTCCTTTTTCCACCTTCCTTTATTTTTTTATTTTTTATGAAATCATTTCCCTTCCTTTATAATGGAGACAGTCTACAGTAGCTATTAGAAAAGACAAAATGGGGAACTGAAAAAGCTAAATCCTGTCATTTTAACATAATTATTCCTTTTGCTCTGTCATTTAAACAGCAATAGACATAGCTCCCCTGATTTCCCTGCTGGATACACAAATCCTCGTACACAGAGTCAGCCAGGGGTTACCTCCTCCTCCAGCTTCTCTCTGTCCATGTTACCTTCCAAGGATTTTCAGTTACAACCAACAAAACATCTCAGAAGCCTAGGATGATGGAGTCCAGTCACCGAATTCAAAGTTTGCTAACTAGAAACCGTGCCGTTGGATAAAATGATCATCTATACTAATGTGGCCTTAATGACTAGTAAATTACAGGGGTTTCTTTAATTTAAGTTTCTGAGTTAATTTTAAGTTTCTGATCTCCCTCAATGGTCTTTTCCGAGTAAGAAACATGATTAAATGTATTTGGCTATCATATTAGCATGATATGAACAGGAACCTAGACAAATCTCATCCACAGTTTTGGAGGATGAGAGTACTATTTACTGGAGTTCACACCCCGTGTAGATTCAGATGCCATGATAAAGTGAAATACGTCTTCTGAACTCAGTGAGGCATAGACTCTCCGTTTGAATTTAATAATAGCAAATAAGAGGAGAAGCCAAATTAGTTTTGGAAAACATTATTTTTTCCTCTTGACATAGATAAAGTACTCTCATTTGCTACTCTCATATGCAAACAGAAAGGCTGCGCCCCCTGTGTTCAGAAGCCCCCTGTGAGCTCAGAGACATGTCTCATTTACCATGGTATCACGGAGGCCTACTATAGAACCATCTCTCATAGGGATTTCTTCCACGCGAACCATATCCTGAAGTTATTGCATACGTATCTTAACTTATAACAAAATGGGATCAAAACACATTGTATATTATTTTTATATTCATGGAATTTTAGATTTATGCTATTTTTGAAGTAATTTCAGAGAAACATAGCAAAGCCAGCGCTATAAAACGGATCGATGTGTGAGTGACTGAGGCAATATGCGGCCATGCCGCAGAAACCAGGACAGACACTGGGTTTCCTATGAGGAAAAACCCTAGGGCCTCCTCACAGAGCAGGGAAGAGAGATAAATTAATCAGCAATGACATCAGCTCTAATGAATGGTGCATGGGAGTCAGCAAGAGGACCCCAGGAGCACTGAGATGGGGCATCCAACAGCCAGAAGGAGACAGAAGAGGCTTCTCTGGGAAAGCAGCATCAACAGCCCCGAGCCATGAGAGTTAGCAGATGAGAAGGAGATGGGGGCTCGGCAAGAAGAGCGCTAGGCCAAACCCAGGGGCCACGGCAGACGGGCTGCTGCTCCAGGAATGCCAATTATCTCTGGGGCACAGAGCGATGAAGATGAGCAAGGAAATGACTGACAAGGTCTACAGAGCTGGGGATTTAGAACTTTAGAAAAATCATTCTAACTGGTGGAAAAGACAGACCAGGTGAAGGCCACAATGGTGGGAGCAGGGAAGTGAGGCAGGAGCGTATCTTGGTGATGCTGCTGAGAGGCGGCCCACGTAGCCTTTGAACTCAAGCTCTTTTCCTAGCAAAGAGGATGGAAGAGGTGAGAGCTCAAAATGTGGGAAGGAAATAGAAGATAAATTTCAAAGAACATGGCAGCGAGCCTGATGGATGTGTAGAAGTAGAAGTGATTGAGATGATCCCAGGGGCCAGGGACATGGCGACCCCTCGAGTGGTTGGTAGTTCCATGCATCCATCTGTGAATGGAATATAAGCTCCCTGGATGATGGGGATAAAAAAACAAAAGGGATAGAATTAATGAGTCCAGTTTTAGCATGTAGTTTGAACCTGCAATGAGATATCAAGGTAAAGATGTCAGCAAAGACATTTTCATATAAGTCTTCAATTTTTAGAAGAACGTCTGGGCTGAAGTCAAAGGTCTGAGATGCAGTGACCCAGGGAAAGGCAGATCCATAAGCAATATGGACATTCAAGTGCAAAAGGAACACCTATTTAGGGAGCCAGAGCACTTAAGTCTCAAATAGCTATGTGAAAGATGCCTAATTCCTTGAGATGAATTAAACAGCCCTCCTTTTCTCATTGGGAACACACACAGGTCAAGATAAAATTTTAAAGAAATTATAAACAAATTCCTCTTTCCTCTAGTAAGGAAGAGAGAAGGCAGGCAAATAAAACAGAATAAACAGTCTAGTCAAAACAAGGAAGAGAGAAGAAAAGAAAGAGGAAAATAGTCATCAAGAAGAAGGGAAGGCAGGAAATAAAGGGGGAAAAAGTCTTTCAAGTTTCTCTTTCTTGAACGAATGAAATAGTGAGTTTCACACAATGGCCAAAGCACAGAAAAACTTGAAGGATTCAGAACACTGAAGAAAACTTGTAGAACGATCTTAAGAAAAGGCTGACCTTAAACTTCAACCTCCATTTGGAAATCCAGTGGCAGATGCTAGATTTCAAAACAAGGATTTCTCATGAAACGCTAACAATTGATTCACCAAGGGCAAATAAGCCCAGAGTGAGAGAAGTTACGGATTAGTGAACAAGTATGATATGGTGACTGTGTTTTTGGCTTTCCTTTGAAAATGTGCTGTTTATTTTCTAAAAATATATAGTATTGGATAATAATTTTTTCTAAGCAATAACAAAGATCTTTGTTATTTTTTAAGTTTTATATATTTTCATTTTTAAAAATAGAAATCATATTATTATTCCCGTTTCTCATAGGCCTTCCATATGGCCTGGGGCTACTTTGATGGTGGTGCCACCACCTCCTGCTAAGAGGTAAGTAGCCGTGTTTTTGAGCTGAGGTTGCTTCCTGAACACCTGCACAGCTAAGTACTCTAAGAAATGACATCATAGATCACATGTGACATGAGTACAAAAAGAAAAGAACTATTTATACATTTTTATATGTTAAGAAAGCCCAAATGAATTATGCGCAGTTTCACGTCTGGTAAGGCTAATAAATATGGAAGCAGCAGACAGGGCACTGTGAGCACTTTGCATACAGAGAGTAAAGAGCTAGTTTTATTCTTTCTTCTTAATAGTCTAGCTACAAATGACCCAGCCACACAGGCTACCTACTGTACAACTTCAAAGATTAGCTCACATTTTAGTTCATAGATATCTGCCAAACAAAGCATTCATGGCTTAATGCTACCATTTTTAGCATTTTAGGATTTGCTAATATCCCACCCTTTTGTAGTCATATAAACTCAGCAATTATACATTCAGCCTAATAGAAAGTAAAGGCAGAGAGGACAAGAAACATCTGGAATGAGCTGGCAGTCTCACTAGCTGCAAGATGTAAACAAAGCAAGAAATATACTAAACAGCACCGCCAGAAAATGATCTAGGAAAAGTTCTGGGGAAGTCCAGAATCAGAGAGAAGGAAGCAAAGGATGGAGAAGATCTCTCACCCCAGTGTCAGATTTAGAAGCAGACGCCAAAAACTAAACCCCCTCGAGAGCACTGTGAATGGTGCTCCTCAGCGTGGGACCCCACAGAAAGAGGAGCAGAAAGCGTTGGCTGGGAGCAAAGCACAGGACTGCAGCTATTCCAGGCACTTCTGCAGATTGTCATACCGACTCAGTAGATACATGGCAAAGCGTACCCTTGCTTCATAGGCACCATGGGAAGGCAGCCACTCAGTGCAAGTAGGTCACCATGCATCACAGGCCACAAACAGAAGGAGCATTTCTAAGGGTCCTTTACTGTGAGGAAGAATGCCCCAAGGTCAAGCCCTGACATAGCCTTAGGAGTATGGGCTCTGATAGATAGGAGATACTCAAACATATCACCCACCTTCTTCTTTCCCCTTCTTCTCCAACCCCACACAGACATTCAAGTCACTCATTGAAATAAAGCACACTGTAAAATGAATAAACATTCTAAATATCTAGTTATCATATGAGTTAGTCAAAATAAAGAGAATAGGGCCAGGTTAAGTCTGGACAATAGGATGCTGTCCAGGAAGGTAAAACTGAGTTGAAGCAGAAGCCCAGAATGAGAGTATCAGGAAAAGCACAATTCACTGACAGGCAGAGAGGGGGGCGATGTGGATAGAGGCATGCCAAGACCAGCTCTGCCAACCTCTCGCTGTTAGGGAGACGAAGACCCTCCACTGACCTACTGTACAACTATGACCTGGTAAAGCAGAGGCTAACCATCTGCCTCCCCAAAACAAAACAAACAAGAGCACGTTTATCTAGACGCATTTTACCACCCTTGAATGATTACCTCCATGATTATCTGCTAGTCCAGAAAATGCACGCTCAAGAGGTCAGTGAAGGAGAATCATCTATCTCACATATGGTTATAATTTCCAAAAGAAGGGTGTGAAACTGTACATGTTGGAGAAAAAAATATGTTTCCACAAGAGAGACCAAGGAACTGCTGAGTTTCCTGGACTTTTCTCTGCTCCCAGCACAGCCAGGTCCCCAGACCATGCACATGCTCTGTCTGCATTCTCCTCTCTGACATCTTCCTGTCAGTCAAGGAGGGAAAGGAGCAGACTCACTCATTGAGTAAAGGCATGGACGTTCTCCTCTTGCTCTTCTGTACCATGTTGGCCTGATTCCTCAGGGAGATGCGAATCATAGCTGGGGCCAACCTACAGGGCTCCCCATCCACTTGCATCGGGATGGATTTGTAGGTCAGAAGCATGACTTCTCGACACTGGTGTAGCCTTTCTCCATGACCCCCAACTTGGAGGGCAGCCTGGAAAAACAAGAACCACAGGAGAGCAAAGAGTCAGCTCTTGAGACTTAAAAAAGCTAGCAGCCTCAAGTCCATTTGTTTGTATCCAAAGAACTTTTGATAAGCATAGTAAAGTTAGCCTGCAGTATTATAAGAGTCCTGAATAAATCATTAATTCAATAAAAATGCACAATTTTCATGAGCTTTCATATAAATTTCCATTAATAGCCACTTTTCACTTTTATGCACTTTAAATCTAAATTTAATTATACAAGTTTAATTATACAAAATTTTTCTTTGCATTACCTATATTCATTAAATAAACAATGTAAATACAACAAAAAGAATATAAAGGTGATAAAGTACATAATGTATTAATTTCTAATTTGTACTTATCTAATTCTCAAATATGCAGCCCATTGTTGGTTAACTTTAAGCTTGGGGCAGGCCTTTCCCTTTTATATAAAACCTTCTCTTTCTAAGCTATATGATGTCAATAAAATTCAAAACAGTATCAATGACCCAATTAACAACCTTCTGAAAAGCCAAGCAGCTTTAGGGATCAAAATCAAACACAGTAAGGGCTCAGTTCACCAGCCACAGGTGGATATCCAAGCCAATATTAAAAATCTTTTGTTAAGAGGAACAAATTAGCATAACTTTCCTGACATATTAAAGACAAACAGAAAAAAAGTATTTGGTATCATTTATCTTTGAGATTACACAATATTATTACATAGTTTAATGAATATTTTATACACATATTTGAAGCTCCATCTAGGTCAAGCTTTAGAAAATTGGTATCACTCAAGAGGTGTCCACCAGCCCCTTCACAATCTATTATATGCCTTCTGCCAATTAGTTGGTAATTGCTATTGATTCTACTACCATAGATTCATTTTGCCTGAACATTCACTTCATATAAAAATAAATCATACAGTATGTACTCCTGTATCTGACACCTTTTGCTCATCTTTATGTTTGAGGGATATATAGCAAACTTATTTATTCATTTTCTGCAGGTGAACATATAGTTGTTTCCAGCTTGGTTATATTGTGGATATAAACTTCCCTGCACAGATCTGTTGTTGCAGACACACTGTCTTGGGCACAAATATATAAGTAGAATTGTTATGTGATCAATTTAGGTATATACTTTCTCAAAAAGATTGTATCATAGTGTATTGAGTATCCATAAATGTATAATGAAGTAAACTTTAAAAAGTATTGAATACCAATTCTAGCTTAAAAGATTTACTCTTGTAAAAATAAAAACATATAGTGTCAGCTCATTGTAAAATGTCTCTTCTCTATGAATAGGAAAAAACTTGTTAACTGAGATTTATGAAGTCAATGTTTATTTGGATATTAACCTGATGTTTTTAATGATTTTATATGAATTCTGAACAATAGATTTCATTGTCCATAATTGACATAAAATAATTCAGCCGCAAAAATTAAAAAAGGACAAAGGGAAAAAAGGGACTAGAAACCAAAAATTAACAACTTATCATTATTGGGCACTGTCAATGTTACATACACTCGACTGTGTACTCTGCATCCATTTTTATTCAATCAGTGGGAGAATAAGAAAGCAGAGGAGAATGTAGTGAGAATTTACTACAATATTTTTGTTCTTTTACCTGATATTATCTTATTCCTGTTTCTCTTAATTTTGAAAATAGGACTAATGAAAGATAAAAATGTGAAATCCGTCTGTTAAGAATTTAACAAGACTGAAATTTGCTTGAATACTTCCAAACCCTTGGTGTTAGAAGGCAAACACAATACTCTGGACCACGTTAAGCTTGCTTCTCAAAAGTAAGCAACAGCAAATACCATGGACAGTAGAGCTAAGCAGATGTCAATGCCAGCTCTACTGGCATTCAGATTCAAGGAATAAGTTAGAGAAGAGTAAGAAACAAGTTAGAGCCTAAGTAATTTTGTAAATACTTATTAGAAATATATATTTCTCATCTCCCAGTTTGGTCTAGAACTAGTGTTTTATAAGGGCACAAGCCCTGATGGACACACACCAATAATACTTTGATTTATTAATGACAGCCATTCAGCTATTTATTTAACCCAGTATGAGTTAGTCTCGTGAAAACACCAAATACCACCTTTCTGGTAGCATACAATTTGTGCAGAAAACTAAGAGAGTTCCCCAAATAAATGGATTCATTGCTATTCACTGCCCAAGACCATACTTTTCCTTTGCTCTACACCTCCATCTTGAGATTTGTCTGTCTTTCCAGACTATATTTCTCCGATTATTTTTCCTCATCCCCCCTCCAACTTCATCCTCCTTCTAACTACCCAAGTCCTCATCCTGCTTGCCATCAAAGGATGGACTGTCCTGAATTAGAGGAGAGAAGCAAGGGCGAATCCTCCTCACCATCCATCTTTCTTCACTGCTGCAGCCCCAGACTGCTAGAACAAGATTCCAAGGCATAAAACAGTGGCGTGGAAAATAGATCCTGGAGATCATCAACAATACTAAAATCTGTATGCTGTGTAAAGACTAACAGGGTGAACAAACCTCTCACAAGACTAAACATGAAAACAACAGAAAAATAAAACTATTTCACTTTACTAATTTTTTAAAAGAGGAATAGCTGAAGAGATAAGAGAGAGTTTAAAAATCATGCAAGAGAGTTATGAAGATACCAAACTAGAAAATCTACGTAAGAGAGAGAAATTTGGGGGGAAAAAGTAACACCGGCAAAATCAGATGTAACATAGAAATTAAATAGATCCCAACTACTTTAAAAGTTGACAGAATTATAAAAACTTCTTTCTCTTTACAAGTCAGCTCTATCCAACTTTTAAGAAAAGTTGCTGTTTAATCAAATCACTTTAGAAAATATAATTTTGCAGCTTTTAAATAAAACAACAAAATCAGCTAAGAGCAGTAAAAGAAAATAAAATTTTAGCCTAACTTATATTTATGACCATAGATGCCAAAATCCATTTAAAAATAATTGCACCCAGAAATCTCTTTCATAGAAACTAAACTTATTATGGCTTATTGTAGCAATTAGGAATTAAGAATGGCTCAACTTCAGAAAATTCATCATTGTAATTTTGCCATACTAGTGGTTTATTTTTTTATTTTTTTTATAATATTTTATTTTTTGAATCATAGCTGTGTACATTAGTTCAACCATGGAGTACAGTGTGGGATCATACTAGTGGTTTAAATGAGAAACCACTCATTAACCATTATCGTCTCAAAATTTTCAAGAAAAAATAATCAAGTTCAATGCCTTTCATGGTAAAAAATACTTAGAAAATTAGGAATACGAAGAAACTTTTTTAATTGATAAAGGCCACCTACCAAAATGCCTAGAGAAAACTAGGCCTAAATAATAAAGAAAATTCAGAAAGAGATTGCCATGCTCCCACTTAATGGGCACACCTCTTAGGTGCAAGCCCTAACAAAAGCAAACATTGTAACCTAGTTGTTTATATCTTCACATTAATCTGAAATTAAAAAGAAAAGTTTTGATGGATCTCTAATCTATGGGCTGCAGTCTTCAGTTCTTCTAACATCTCATAATTAGTCTCCTATATTAAATAGCCTCAATGCAATTACCTTACATGGGCTTTTTTCTTCTCTGATACACTAGTGGCCAAGAAGAGAAAATCTAGTTAAATAATTTGCAATGGCACCAACATCAACTAATCCATAGCTTTCTAAATTTTATTATCACAAAGGTACATCATTAAGATTTATTGCTTTTTTCCATTTTCTCAAAAATGTTTGGACACAATTGTTTTCTAAAGGCTTCACTAAAAACATGCAAGGAGTTGTCTAAATATTATCAGTGTATTATCATAAATTGTTCCCCATGTGAGTAAACATTCATGGCAAAAGTAATTCCACACATGCAGGTTACCTACATGTGAGGTGATTATGGCATGTTGCTACGATCTGTGTCAATCCTACCAATTTAGGATTCTTACGATTCTACAATTTTAGATTCTCAGATTCTCCCTCAGCCCATCAAGACTCCTCTTTGTTACCTTTACTATATCAGCCATGGTATTAGTGTCCAGCCACTGGAGAAAATGAAGTGAAGGAGAATGAAAAGAAAAGGACTGCATTTGAAAAACCTCCCCCATGGATCATTTTTTTAAAAAGCAATTATTGAATATTTACTATGAAAAAGTAAAGACTTTTATAGAAACCTAAACACTCTCACTGGGATTCCTTGTATACCTGTGTCTATTTAAATTTTTATTCATAATTGCTAAGTCGTGGAAGAAGCCCAAGTGCCCATCAACCCACAAATGGATTAATAAATTGTGGTACATGTATACCATGAAATACCATGCAGCCTTAAAGAAAGATGGAGACTTTACCTCCTTTGTGTTTACATGGATGGAGCTGGAACATATTCTTCTTAGCAAAGTATCTCAAGAATGGAAGAAAAAGTATCCAATGTAATCAGCCCTAATATGAAGCTAATTTATAGCTTTCATATGAAGGCTAAAACCTAATTATAGCACAAGAATACAGGGAAAAGGGAAAGGGAGAGGAGGAGAGGGGAGAGGAGGAGGGGAGGAGATGGGTGGAGGGAGAGCAATTGGTGGGATCACACCTACGGTGCATCTTAGCAGGGTACTGATGAAACTTATTAAATTTAGAGTATCAATGTCTTTATATAGTGATCAAGAAAATGCCATGAAGGCTATCTCTAACAGTATGATCAAAATATTTCTGGTTGTATATGAAGCACATTCTGCCCTATGATTGCACCAATGTACACAATTATGATTATAAAAATTATTTGAAAAAAATCCTTCAGTTTTCCTCCAATGCCTTACCAAAGCTTTTGTTAAATATACTAATTTAGATCCTGAAACAATAGATGGGAAAAACGTTCTCGTAACTTATTTCTTTTTTTTTGAGACAGAGCCTCAAGCTGTCACCCTGGGTAGAGTGTCATGGCATTACAGCTCACAGTAACCTCCAATTCCTGGGCTCAAGCGAGTCTCCTGCCTCTGCCTCCCAAGTAGCTGGGACTACAGGCGCCCACCACAACACCCGGCCCTTTTTTGCTTGCAGCCATCATTGTTGTTTTTTGGGGGAGGCCTGGGCTGGATTCGAACCCGCCAGCTCAGGTGTACGTGGCTGGCGCCTTAGCCCACTGAGCCACAGGCGCCGAGCCTCATAAATTATTTCTTTAACCAAAGTTACCCCAACATCGAACTTAAGCTAAAGCGCTTGGAGCATGGACCCCTGACACCCCAGGCCGTGATCTTAGACACAGCCTTTAAGATTAGCATTACAATGTCACTAAGGCCATCGCTCCTAACCTGCCTAACTCAGGAGCCAAAGGCTGCTTCATAAACTCAAACACCTGGACCATGCCACAAATGCAGTGAAGAAACCACTGAGTACAACAATGCCCCAATCCTAGGCACCCCACCAGGGCCACACCTTCTCTACAAAGGGAGACATTGCAAAGCTGACTGCCCCTTGGCCCAGAGAGGACACGGGACCAGCCAGCCTCTTGTACCTCTGGCAGACTTGTTAAAGCTTGCCTCTTCTGAAGACTGATGAGACCTGGCTTCTCTCACCCAATGAAGATCATCTCAGTAGAGCCAAGGGTGACCCTGATGGTAACACATAAAAATGATTGCCTTTCTTTTAAACACAAAAACTAACTTTTCAGCTTTTAAAAAAAGGTCAGTGGTCCCACCTCCCTGTAGCCCATTCTCTATTGTTAGGGTAGAAGGTTGTTCCCACCTTCCACGTCAAACTCCTTTTTACACTACATACTTCGAAATTTCTCATTTATACATTCCTTTTTAACATTGCCTTCCTGTCCAGTTCCCTTTCTGGGAGGTAACATACTTTCCAAATTAGGTACCACCCTCACTTTTAATTTTAAATTAATAGGTGCTTGACCCATCTCCTTCTGCCTCACTCTGCCTCGTCCTTTCCCAAGCCATCAGAGACTCATCACCCTGACCCATTCCACCAGAACAAACAAATCCTAAGGTTTACTAAACTCCCTCAATTGCCTCCTACTCTCCAATTCTTGTCAAACTACACCCTGACTGCCAAAACCTATTTACCTTCACATAGACTGACCCTACATCTTAAACTTCTTTCCAACTTACTTAAACTGTACTCCCCAGGGATTTCGTGACAGCCTCCACTTATTTAGCCAGACATTATTCCGAGACCTCCAATCCTATGATCCCTCTCCTTCAACCTTAGTTCAATATATCAATGACTTCCTACTCAATAGTCCCACCTTACATAACTCTAAATACAACACCTGTTCCCTCCTTAATTTTCCTTCTTTTCTAAATAAGAGATGTAGAATCTCTAGCTCAAAAGGTCAGTTATTCCAACAAAAAATCACCTCAGTGTCTTTTTGTCTCCTGACTTCAAAGCTATTACCACAGATTAAAAAAAAAAAAAAAAAAGCCCTCTTGGCAACTTTCCCCTCCCCACCGCAAAACAAGAACTCCTCTCCTTTTAAGATTAGCTAAATACTTCAGGGCATGGATTTCCAACCTTTCTCTCCTAGCTTCCCCTTTATATACTACAGCTCAAAGTGACCCTCCTGAGCCTCTCCTAACCTCCATTTCCACTTCCTTTAAATCTCTACAGCCTGCTTTATTAGAAACTCCAGGCGTCCACCTTTCTAATCTTTCCTGCCACTTCCTTCTATATGTCATAGAAAACCATGAGTTTACTCTCAGCATGCTTAAACATCAGCTAGGCCCCACCTTTGCTCCAGTTACGTATCTCTCAAAACAGTTAAATCACACTGTTCAAAGGTAGGCCCCTTGTCTCAAGCCATTAGCAGTTACAGTTACTCTAATACAAAAATCAAACAAACTCACTTTCAGGTCCCCTACTACTGTCTTATCCACTCATTCTCTATCCAGTCTTTTAACATACAAATATCTTCAAACCCTACCACCATGCTGTGTTCTTAATCTTCAAACCTCTCTCTTATCTGACCCATCATTATCTTTTAACACATATCCCACACTAAATCCTACATCCCTCTTACCTACTCCCTCTGGTAAGTCACCCACTCACGATTGCCTTCAAACATTAGACACTCTTTTCCCTTGCTTCTCCAACATACAAGAAGGACCTCTTTCTAATACCCATCTCCTTTAACCATTTTTTTGTTTGTTTTTTCAGAGAAGCCCTCAGCTGTCGCCTTGGATAGAGTGCTGTGGCATCACAGCTCACAGCAACCTCCAATTCTTGGGCTCAAGTGAGTCTCCTGCCTCTGCCTCCCAAGTAGCTGGGACTACAGGCGCCTGCCACAACGCCCAGCCATTTGTTGGTGGCAGCCGTCATTGTTGATTGGCGGGCCCAGGTTGGATTCAAACCCACCAGCTCAGGTGTATGTGGCTGGCATCTTAGCCCATTGAGCCACAGGCGCCGAGCCATCTTCTCTAATTTTCAAATAGCAATTCCTTTATACATAAGGGAACTCATAGAGCAGGCTATGCAATTATGTCCTCAATTGAAATCATTGAGGCA
>CAUYON010083772.1:0-52095 GCA_963573935.1 Arctocebus calabarensis | reverse complement strand
GTTGGGGTTTCTCCAGAGGAGAGTGATACAGGGGTTCATGGACTGGAACCATCTTTATTGCGTGTGGCTTGATGACATTTCTGGAAAACATAAATCTGATTAGTGTATTTAGTAATAGGCAAAGGTAGAACAGCGTCACGTCAGAAGCACTTATTCAATGATGCTAAAAGAAAACCATATTACGGTTTTTCTTGCTGTTTCCTAAATGATAACTTCAAACTTTATTTTGGCTCATAAGTGTAGGTGGTCTGTGATTGGCTGTCTTCATTGCCTGCCAGTGTAGAGGATGGAGGGTTTCAGGACTTTACTCGTGAATGATGTATGCAGGAATTGATTCCTATAACTTTAACAGTAGAAGACAAGATAACAGGAAAAGGGTCTTCCCAAATTGGGGTCAGGGAAGGTGAATTAGAGGGAAGGGTTATGATCATGACTAGATCTCCAGAAGGGTAAAGTTCCTGTTTTAGTTAGTATGTCCCTCCCCAAACGGGGCAAAGGACTTTCAGGGACGATTAGGGAGGCATGAGAGAACAGCAAGTCATCCCAATTGCAGCTTAGAGGCTGGCAGAAAAATTTGGTAACTGGCTGTCCAGACACCCCCTGTATAGTTATGGATTTGGGAGATAAAAGACCAGGATTAGAGAGAGTACAGAAAAGGTTGCTCCAGTGTCCAAAGGAAGTTTTTTCTCCTGGCACTCCACTGTAAGGCAAACCTGGGGCTCTTGAGGCGTGATGACACAAGCTGGAGCCATAAGAGTATGCCCCGGGCATTCTCAGTCCAGTTTGGGCTCTGATGGGGGTCACTGTCCCAGGAGGCCTTGGCCTCTGGGGACAGGCCACCCTCCAGGGGTCACCCTTGCCTTCTGGACAGGGGCCATATGCCCCAGGTACTCTCAGTCCAGTTTGGGCTCCAATGGGGTCACTGTCCCAGGAGGCCTTCACCTGGATACTTACTTTCTCATTCTTACGATACTTTACTGAGGAAAACGTTTTTAAACTCCATCCAGGTTAATACAAAAGAGATAAGGTCTCCATCTTTTTATGGCTGAATAGTATTCCATGGTATACATATATTATAGTTTATTGATCTATTCAAGGGGTGATGGGCATTTGGAGTGATTGTACAATTTGATAATTGTGAATTGAGCTGCAATGAACATTCTGGAGCAAATGTCCTTTTGGTAAATGATTTTTTTTCTTTTTTTCCTTCTGTGTAGATCCATGTAAAGCGATTATTGGATCAAATGGAAGGTATATATTTAGATCCTTGAGGAGTCTCCATACCTCTTTCCATTCAGGCTGTGTTAGTTTGCAGTCCCACCAAAAGTGTGAAAGTGTTCCCTTCTCTCCACATCCATGCCAGCATCTGCAGCTTTAGGACTTCTGCAATGTGGGCTATTCTCACTAGGATTAGGTGATGATGAGCATTTTTCATGTGGTTTTTGACCATTGGTTTGTCTTCTTCAGAGAAGGTTCTGTTCATGTCTCTTCTTTTGAGAAAATTGAATGAAAATCAAATAATGTAAATCCATTCTCAAGACACATTGGAGCCTCTATAATTATGTGATGTGTCTCACGTGTTAGTAGATTTATCTTGCATGCTGAAAAATCACAAATTACAAGATAGAGTTACACCATCCCTTTCAGTTGAGAAATCTGATGTGTTTGTTATGGGACATTCAGATAAAGGTAAAAGTGGAAACCTTAATTATTATTTGGGGAATAATTATATATTTATATTGAACCAAGAAAACCTGTCAATATCACTACATGTCAAAATTATTGAAAGAGAATCTTTTTATAGAAAGCGTGTTCTTTATGTAAAATCATATTCCAGATTTTCCCAGTAACCCCTAGAATATCTTACATGGAATAGTAATAGTATTGTCTACTCATATGATACCAACTTTTATTAAAAGGAAATATCTGGCAGAATTTGATTCCTTGTTGCATTATGCCATAGTTATGACTCATCTGCTTAGGGTCGCAAAATTGTCCTGTGACCTGGGTGGTTTCTAGTTTGCCCTTGACTTAAATGAGAATTGAAAGAGTGTCCTGCTGAAAGGTCATTGGGGGTATTGAAATGAGCCATAGGCCATTAGAGGGCATTATTCACTCATGAATTCCATATTATTGAAAGCACTTTGCAATTCCAGAAGGTGATCATAAAATTATCTTGGCTAGATGTTGGATTAGTAGCAAACAGGAATTGCTATTATGAAGTCATTATATCTAATGGCCTGAAATAGATCTTCATGTTGAAAAGAACATCGAGGTGTATGGCACTCACCAAGACACTTGATATAAATATGGTAAATAGCTAAGTACTTTGTCAAAAATTTATATGATTACATAGGTAAATTATGCAAGAACACTCAAGATTGTTTTAGTTGCTTAGGATGGCTTGGGATAATTCTAAATCAATTTCATGTTGTCTGTGTGGCACACTGTGTTATTCCAGAGACATTTGGGAAGAACAGAAGCATCTCCTCTGGAGCCATCTGCTATTGGTTTTGAAGCTAAGCCTCTCAAAATCTCACATATCAGGATCCTGAAGGGAAACACACACAGAGAGAACTTCTTCTAAAGTAAAATAAACATTGAACTGGTAAAGTATTAATCTAGAGTCATATATAAAATTAAGCATTCCCTACCCAGCAAGAGGGAGTGTAATCTGTTCTATACATGCTGTATTTCAAAACCCATTTGGAAGAATATGTGTTGATTGGCTTGTCAAGGGACTTAAAAATAAATGCAATCATTAATCCAGTCATTCCTCTTCAGGAAATATCTTGGAATCAGAAATTATTAAAACTGTTTGGTATGACAAAATTTATTATAGTCCTTTCAATGGCAAATGTAAATTAGAAATATAATAAAGTAGTAGTAATAATAATAATGCATTAATATTTATTGAGGTATTTCTGTGTAATTGGCCCATGTCTATGACATTCCGTATATCATTTAATTTTGGAAACAGTTTCCTAAGTTAGTTTCAACTATAATACATGTATATGCATTTTAAAATAAAATAACTGAGCCTCCAGAAAGTTTAGGTAAGCCATTCAATTGTACCGAATGATGCAGGTTTGAATGCAAACAAATCTGACTTTTTAATATTCTTGAATTAGAGAATGTTAATGTCATTTAGTCATTATTGCAGAACTCTTTACTCATAATGTTTCTTGTAAGACAATTGAGTGTGTCAGCATGTATGCATATTTCGCATGAATCTTACTTTGAAATGTATAAGAAATACGATCACTATTTTCTTAAAATCAGCCAATTCTCTGTCCACAGCTTCATCAAACAATATGTGTAATGAGTGTATTCTGAGTCATTCTTGTGGTTTCTCATCATCTCCTGCCAGGGCTAGATTTTTGGGTGAAAAATTACTAAAGTTTCACATGACTCAATTCTGAGAAAGGCTTAAGGGGATCTACGTGCAATCCTGAAATTCCTCATATTATTAGCTTTGAATTTGAATTTTGTGAGTGAATTTTAATGGGAAAATGGATCATGTGCCCTGTACTTGAAGCTTCAACTCCCTTGTGATCCTGCCACCTGGAGTTCTGTTCTGTATCCAACAGGGCCCCAACCTCACTGCCCTGCCCATCGTCCTCTGTCCCCCTCCGTGCCGTGCATGCCAGCATCCCGGGTGAGCAGTGGCTGTGGCAGGCTTTGCTTCATGCTGGTAAAACAAAGCCAAGTTTGGTGAGTGACTCTGCAGAGTCCAACCTTTTGCCAATTCCTGGTGCAGCTACTGAGTACATCTGAGCATACAAGTCCTTGACAATGACATTAGAACTGGCAAGGTGATCGTAGAATTGTGAGTGGCATGACTACTTCAGCAACACCAACAGACACTGAAAAGGATCTGTTTCTCTAACAAAGCCACATACCTATGGAAGAAACACTGTAAGGACAAGATAACACAATGCAAAAAAAAAAAAAAGGTTCCAGCTGCCAATGATCCTACCAGAATGGAGGGATGGTGACATCAGTTCCCTCAGCAACCTTTTCTAGCTATTTTCATGAAATTGGTTCCCCCTGACCATTTCTTTACCCAAAAAGTGAGGATGAGGTTTTTCTCTTTACTTTTCATGCTTTTTCCAAATTTATCACTCTGTGATTATGTTATTTTTTTTAAGTCATAATAATATTAGGGAATAATAAAGTTAATTTGGGTTTGCCTTATTCTGAAATTTCATTCTAGACATAATGACTGAATTTTAGCAGTAAAAGTCAGTATGTATCCTACACACATATACACGCACACACACACACACACACACATACATCCTTTAACACTTAAAAAGTGCTTGATTTCTTAAACTCTTTTATTTGTTTTTATGATTCCATGTATTTGGCAGTACTTACCATGACAAAATTCATTTGTGCAATGAAGTTATGCTCTATGGTCAACAAATTCTGGTTAACTTTTAACATTCAAAATAGGATTTGACATGTACCTATAGTTTCAGCTACTTGGGAGACTGGGATCACTTGAGCCGGGAAGTTCAAGACAAAGTTAAATAATATACTGAGACCTGATCTATTAAGAAAAAGGATGGAAGGAAGGAAGGGAAGGTAGAAGAAAAGAAAGGAAGGAAGAAAGGAAGGGGAAGGGAAGGGAAAGGAAGGGAAGGAAAAAAGGAGAGAAATCTTGTCATTAGAAGCCACATGGATGAATCTGAAGGACATTAAGTTAAATAAGCCAGGAACAGGAAGACAACATCTGAGCTCATTCATATGTATAATCTAAAATCGTCAAACTCATAGAAGCAGACAGTGGTGGTTATGAGGGGCTCCAGAGTGAGGGGTAGGTCAGGCAGATATTGGTCAAAGAATGCAAATTTTCAGTTAGAAAGTAAAAGTTCAAGAAGTCTATGGCACATCATGCTGACTATAGTTAATACAGTATGTTTTATATTTGAAGATTTTTAGGACTATAAACACAGATACAGGAAACATGTGAGGTAAGGCAACGCATATGTTAATAGCTAGAGTTAGTCATTCCACCATCTGTGCATATTTTAAACATGTTGTTCATAATAAATATACATACATTTATTCAATAAAGAAATAATTATAAGACTTCATTCTGTTATTTCTTTTTCTTTGTACTTATATTCTTAATCCTCATCACTTACTCTTTGAATAAGTTTTGTTTACCCACACGTACACTCACACATCCACACAGACGCAAACACACACACAAAGGATCTTTAATGAAAACAGAGAAGGCATGGGTAGGAGAGAAGCTGGGCAGAGGTCAGTTTAAGTTTCACACACTGTTACATATTCAAGCTGTTATATTTTTGAACATTTCGAATTTAGGGAAGATGGAGTTGAAGAGAGAAATGGGAGTCATCAGAAAACATATTGGAGGACGCTGGGGACTAAATTAATGTTTTGGTGGTGAGGTGGTATAGATGGAGAAATGAAAGGAGCTTAGTATGTAGCCCTGCCTCATCCTATAATTAATGATATGGCAGATTAGGAAAATTTCACCTAAGGAGACTGTAAAAATGGATCCAGCACAGCAGTGGGCAAAAAGAAGCAAACAAGTAAACACAAAAGCAGCAACAACATCTTATCAAACAAAAACAAAAGCAGAAAAGCCTAAAGGAGTGCTAGCCAAAGAAAGTGAAAGAAAACATTTTAAGAAATGGGAGGTCAGGCTCGGCACCTGTGGCTCAGTGGGCTAAGGTGCCAGCCACGTACACCTGAGCTGGCGGGTTCAAATCCAGCCCGGGCCTGCCAAACAACAATGACGGCTACAACCAAAAAAAATGGCCAAGTGTTGTGGCGGGCGCCTCTAGTCCCAGCTACTTGGGAGGTGGAGGCAAGAGACTCACTTGAGCCCAGGAATTGGAGGTTGCTGTGAGCTGTGATGCCACAGCACTCTATCCAGGGTGACAGCTTGAGGCTCTGTCTCAAAAAAAAAAAAAAAAAAAAAAAGAAATGGGAGTTCATAATTATGTCAAAGGCCACTACAAAGTTAAAGCTAAAGAAGACCAAGTAATGTTTACAGACTTTGGCAAAATTGTTAATTATTTGTGAACTTATTTAGTTTCATTGTGGGACCAAAGGTGTAACTGGTGAGACAGAAAATAGATGGCAGGGTAGTGGGGTAATACATGTATTATTATTATGTTTTGTTATAAAAAGTAGCAGCAAAATGAGGAAGTAGCCAGAAATCTATGTGCCTTCAAAGGGTTTTAAGATTTTTATCTCACTGTATACCATTGGGGATGTTTGTGGTGATGAACAAAGAAAAACAGCAATTGCAAAACTGAGTTCCAACAAAAGGAACTTGGTAAGAAGGGCTGAGCTCTGGAGTACTGGTAGAAAGTATCATTTTCAATCTTGGAGGAATTCCTCTCCAGAGTAAGAGGATAACTCATTACATGGGTTGGATCCCAGTAGACTGGACTCATATATTCTGCAGCTGCTTCGTGTGAAACTATGGAGGATAGAAAAAGTAACACATGAGGGAATTGACAGAGAACTGTCTGAGTTTACGGAATTAAATTTTGAGAATACAATTATATTTTAAAAGGAATTAATCACTACAGTTTCTTTGGCAATAATCAGCTATTTGGGTGTAGATCCAGAAAGAGGATAGATAGATTTTCCCAAGATCTATGTGCTAAAAGAGGAGAATAGAAGATGGGTGAATGAAGGAATTAGTAAGTTTTATATCAGTATTGGGAGAGAGGCTTCATGCAACCTATTTTAGGGAATAAGATAAAAATATGAGAAAGTGGTCAAGCTCTGCCTCACATCCCCTCTAAATACACCTGCAGGTGCAGTGAACGGTTCTCATGCATGTTGACAGTGTCCTGCCACGAGTGCCACTGGGTCTCAGTTTATCTGTCTCAAGCTTTCTCTAATGCTTCAAAAGCTCGTTCAGCATATATTGAACAGAGTGTGACAGTGACAAGAGTTTAATCCTGAAATGCAAATCTCAACCAATTGAGTATAGAATGTAGAGTAATTTGGTAAATTCCATATCCATTCACGGAAATTTCTGAAGTATGCTTTAGCCAGTTTCACAGAAGACCACCCATGAGACTGTGATCCACATGTCCACTGTGACAAGTGGCTCATTATTGCACATTTTATTTATTTTTTTCCCCATGGAGTCAGTCTCCCCACATCCTTAATTGTTCTTCCTGGAATCACCTCCCAAATAATCTACATATTTGAAGCACTTAGATCATGGTGTCTCCTTCATTGGAGATGAAACCAAGACAGAGCATAGTGATGGCCCATGAAGTGCTAAGGATAGTGCATTAGAAGGATTGAGGAAGGGAATGAATAACTGATTAAGCTATTGTGTGATCTGGAGAAGGGGGAATTGATGCTTGAATAGTGACAGGTCAAAGTGAGGTTTCAGAGGTGGAAAAAGCTAAGGTTTCATCTCCAAGAAAGGTTTGGAGTGTAGATAAAATGAGTAACTTGCTGAAGTTTGGCTAGAAAAAAACCAGCAGGAAGTATTGATACATAACAGGCATCAGGTCATTAGGAGACAGAGCTAAATCCATGATTAAAAGATGATTTTAACAAGGAATTTGGCAGATCACCTAGGCTAATAATGTTTGCTTCAGAGATAAGATATACATAGAGGAAAGAAATAGAAACTGTTTAAAAGTCAGAAAAGACATCAAGACATCTATCCAATCAACCAGGTATTCAAACTTATTTCAGTGTGAGTCTTAAAAAGAAAATTGCTTCCACTATAAATGATGCAAGTGACCAGTGTCCTTGGAAAGCAAGAAAATTCTTGAAGAATTACACAAGTCAAGATGCTCATGTCCTGGTACTTGCCCTCAAAGAGGTGTTGACTCATAGCTCATTGCTTGGAAAGAAAGCTTGATGTAGCTGGTCTGGAGTTCTGTCTAGTATCAAGGCAGGCAGTGCAGCTGGATGTGAGCTTGGATTTAAAGAGTCTAAGGCTGTTGATATGATCAATGGTAATTAGGAAAACTCTGTGCAAAGCTATAGTATAGCTGCAAAGTGTTCACAGTAAGATTACAACTCAAGTTCCTTCTGCAAAAGGAATTAAGAGGTCTCAAAAAATAATCTTTACTACACTACCAATGTGATGTGACCCTGTGCTAGGTTCTTAATCTTTACTTTTCCTGTTTTGGTTTCTTCAACTTGTAAAATGTAAATGAGATAACATTGCATAGGTTAATTAGTGTTCCTGAAATATTGAAACGCTATTAAATGTAGTCAGAAGCCCTAATTGCTCACATTGACAAAAAGGCAAGGTTTGGGCTAGAGGAAATTATAATATGTTTTGGATAAGAGTGGTAAGTAACCTTTCACTTCTTAATTTCGAGTGTCTTGACTTTGCTGTCAAGATGTCTCCTGCTTTGATGCCAATAAATTAAACAAATCTTACTAGCGTGTGAACATTGATATCAGTCAAATGACTATTCTGTTAATATTCCTTATATAACCTAATATAATTAGTCCCATAATAATAGACTAAGTGATGTAGCAAATAGTGCTTGTGATCTAAGGTTAAGACAATAAATGCAGTGCTTCCTAATTGTGGATATGTCAGAGCTTATGCTAAAAGACTAAAATACTATATACATAATCTTCTAACATTCAGGGTAGTTGTAAGGCTTCAGTGAAATGATACTATCTGAAAATGTTTTTGAAATACAAATGGATAAATCACCATCATAGTTATCTGTTTGTGCTAATTCTTCCAGTAAAACTTAAGGAACAGATTGTTGTACTTTTCCCTTCTTTCTATATCTTACTATCCTGAAAATACTCATTACTATGATTGACAGAGGGATTGCTTTATCAATTCATTCATCCATTCATCAATCTGCTTATTCAATAATGACCACAATATGCTGTAAAATATTAGAATTGGCTGTGGGGTAAATAAATACATATGGATGTTTCCTGTACCCAAAGGGAAACAGATGACTCAGTTAGGCAACCTCAGTGTCTCATTTGAAACGGGAGGTTCCTTTGGTGGTTGACTACTCATAAATGACTGTTCAAATACTGCATATATTTTCAAGATAGAGTTGACATGATGTGTGGATGAATTGGATGTGGGTGGTGACACCAAAGATGTTGAGCAGAATAAGTGCAAGAAGGAATTGCCATATGCTTAGGTCAGGAAATCTGTGGCAGAAACCTTGCATGGGGCATGCATTTTGAAGGATTGGCATTGCACTACCCAGAGAGCAAGGAGATTCGGATAACCACCAACAGAGACTAAATAGAGTGAAGTTCCAGAAGCCCGTGAAAAAATGCTTATAAATTTAAAATAAGACAATTCAGCTTCCTTTTTTAAAAAAAATTTCATATAGGCACTAGGACAGTTAGGAAAAACGTTAGATGAAGCATGAAGAAAGAAAAGGGCAAAGAGTTGGAGGATACATGCTACTTGTAAGACAGTGATTATGATGGTTCTTGACTTCATATTTTGGAGAAAAGGAAAAGGAGAACATAGGGTCAGAGATGACAAAGCTTCCACCTTTTACCAAACTTCATTCAAGCTCTTGAATTTCTCTTAAGCCCATTTGTGCTCTCTCTCTCTTTTTTTTTAAATTCAGTATAAGATCAACTGCTAAGTCAGTTTAGCAAGAATCTCCTGTCCTCATTATCGGATTCCTCTTTATATTCTATTCTCCACCATCCCCATGTAATACCTGATTACATTGGTCTACCTTCAGCTAGAATCCTGGTAGCATCTTGTATTTTTCATTTTTTTCTGAAAAGCATTGGTTCTATGATGACTCAGTTTGCCAGCTGATTCCACTTTGTATTTCAGTGTAGAAATATACACTGATGATAAAATTACATTAAACTTTCCATGATAATTCTGGGTGAGGGAAGTCTTGTAAAATATAGATGAAGTCAAATACTATTGGATGCATTCTGGTCAAAACATGGTCCACTAAATCACACTTAAAGAGAAATCATTCAGCTCCCTCTACTGTTGCTGTGGAAATAGGTTTCACATATGTAACGTTTATGTAAGTTCTGAGTTTCAAATAATTCGGGTTCCCAAAAGATTTCTGCAATTGACTTAGAATTGGCGAGTGCTTTCACCAGTTCGTATTTGTCATCTTTTGAAACTTTGTCATGTTCAACAGAGCAGTCCATCACATATTCTACCAAACCCAGACTATTAAACATAAGTTTCTGGGCCCAGGGTTGGTTCACAGGGGCTGTGAACACTTTTAAGGCAGTATTTTTAAGGCGCCAGAATCCCTTCTTAATCCTAAGGTTTCCTCGACCCTTCTCCTTAACTATAAACTCCCAGTGGCTCATCCTGTCCTTAGAGTTAACCCCATCTCTTTGCCCCCCTGCCAAATCCCATTGTTCTGCCCCTATCCCTATCCTGGCGGTATTGAATAAGGGATGCCTAACCTTGTGTTCACAAGTATTACTGCACGTGTTTTCCTTCTTTAACAGAGGTATAGGGTGGTGAAGGACACAATATTGTGATGTAGAGTTACAAAGACAGAAAACTGGAAAAATAAATGAGATAGTAGATTAGAGCATGGATGCAGAAATGCAGTCACTAGAAATGGTAGAAGTACAATTCAAACTCAGTTATCACTGGGGATCACCCTTTCACTCCAGCACCAGGCAGTGTTTTATTTGGCACCAAGGTGTCACCAAGGACAAAACTTCCAAGAGCTCTATTGACTCTGGGCTGTGCTTGGGAACCCGGGTCACTCACAGTGCTCAAGTCAATCTTGTCTCATAAACTTCCCAACCAACAGCCTGCTCCAAGAGTCCGGTTAACATCATCTCCTAGGTCTCAGAACTTGCAAATTCTTCCAATCCATTTTTGGACTTGGTGAAGCCAAACCATTTTTTGACTTGCCTTTCCCAAAGTTGTCACTATCTGTGTTTTAATTTTCAATTCTTACCTCTTTTTCTCAGGCTTTTCTAAAATATTGGAAAAAGTCTTTGGCTTTAAATAGCTTCTTCTTACTTCCCTATCACAATTTTCCATTAAAAAAGAAAAGAGAATACCAGTATATGCTTAAAATGGTAAGAACAAATAAGAATAGAAGAAACCATATTTCTTTCCATTTGCATACATATTTCTAATCAGTGTCATTCATATTTGGGGGATAAGGAGGGTCTTGTGATACTCTACACCCTAAAAAATAGTTTTCAAGGAGGAGACTTCCAAATGTCTTGCCAAATACTGCAGCTTCACTGTTAATTAGTCATTCCTTTGAGCTAATGTGGAGACCCTGCTAAAATGCAAACATTCTCTCAAAAAATAGCACTGTATCATCAGTTACTATGCCTTAATATAAATTAATTTGTCAATTTCAAAATTATCACCACTGACAGCCAGCAGACTGTAGCTCATTAAAATTGGATATAAAATAGTAACTTTTGCTATAGGGTGTGGAAAAGGAAGTTTCTGAGCCTAATTCATGGAGTGATCTTAGGAGCGGTCCCTTCCCTTGGAAAAGAGGGAGCACAAAGAATTATGGGAATATTGTTTTCCATAATACTTCTTTAGCTCTAAATATAATCTCAAATTCTGAAAATAAAAACATACGTGTTTGAGATTTATTTTTATTATTCTGAATCAGCAAAAAATTAATAAAACCCCAAATTAATCTTGTCATCAAGTGAACAGTCATTTGTTTGATATTAGCAAACCACCTGACTATTAAGGTAAAATATTTTTACAGAAGAAAATATTATGCTGAGTTGTGCATAGGGTGATTAACTTTTCAGACTAGCTTCACACATTTATGTTTCTCTTAAAAAAATTTATTTCCAAGTAATTTGTTTCAATTTTCTAGACCAGTGCCCACTTATTATATTTATTACAGAAGCGGTGGTTGGTATTCAGGGGTGTGACGCTTTGATCTCTCTGTTCTCTCAACAAATTCTGGTTGGAGATACAAGGGCATGAAATTTTAGGAAATTCACAACAGATTTTCTTTGAAAATCACTGAGACACAGCTAATAAGGCTGTAAGTGACTAGTTTATAAGCAATGTGAGTCAGGCAAATAGATTGAACCTATACTGTAAAATATTTAGTACTATCCTTTTTACAATATCTGGCAAATTACCGGTTCCACTAGGTTTATAGAGAGCCATTTAGTAAAATGAAATGCATTTATTATGGATATAGATTTAATAACTCTCTATTAAAGAGAGAATTATGATGCTAACTTCTAATTCCCCTTCCCTGTTTGTGTGCTAGTTAATAAAGTGGTTATGTATTCATTGTTTTTTATCTCGATAACTTATAAATTCCTAGAAAGTGAAAGAGGTGTTGTAGTGAAGCTTTTTCAAAGACCAGGCACTCAGAATATGAGCTGATAAAATTTCATATTCAAGTTCTTTTCTTTAATATTATGCATTGTGTTTTTCTTTAACTTGAGTAAAAAGACCTTAGGATTCACAAGAATTGATAAATAACGCACCTTCCTGATCACATGATTACTTCAGACATATTGTAGGTTCAATTCTAAATCATTGCAATAAAGCAAGTTATGAAAAATTTTGGGTTCCCTAGTGTATGTATACAAATGTTATGTATATAAATGCTACGGTTATACTATACTGTAATATATTAAATGTACAATAGCATTATCTAAAACACAATGTACAAATCTTAATTTAAGAAGGCTTTGTTGTAAGATATGTCAATGATCATCTAAGTGTCAAGGAGTAATAATCTTTAGCTGATGGAAGCTCTTGGCTCCATGTTCATGGTTACTGAAGATTTCAGTGCTTGTGAAACATTCTTAAAATAGAATAATGATGAAGTTTTCGACATCAGTTGACTTTTCTGTTTATAAAAGATTTATCTGTAGCCTGCGATGATGTCTGATAGCATTTTACTTGCAAGAGACCTTTCAAAATTAGAGTTAATCATCTCAAACCCTGCCACTTCTATATCAAAAAAGTTTCTGTAATATTTTAAATTCTCTGTTATCAGCTTGCTTGCCTTAACTCAGTGGTCGGAGTGCCAGCTTTGCACGCTAGAGGTGGCAGGTTTGAACCTCGCCTGTGCCTGCTTAACAAATGAAATCTTTGTTATTTCAACACTGTACCCAGGCTCTTCATCAGAGTAGATTTCATCTCAAGAAACTACTGCCTTTGCTTCTCTGTAAGAAGCAACTTTTCATTTATTCAAATTGTATCATGAGATTGCAGAAATTCAGCTCTATCTTCAGACTCCATTCATTCTACTTCTTTTGTTGTTTCTAACACATCCATAGTTATTTTCTTCACTGAAATCTTGAATCCCCCTGAAAGTTATCCATAAGGATTGAAATCAACTTCTTCCAGACTCTCGTCAACATTGTTACTTAGAAATCTATTGAAGAACAATAAATTTTCTTAATGATATTTAGAATGGTAAATTCTTCTAGAAGATTTTCAATTTATTTCCATAGGTCGATCAGAGGGATTGCTATCTATGGCTCTTATATCCTTGCAAAACGTAGAGTCTGGTGGTATCATAGCTCACAGAAACCTCAAATTCCTGGAATTAAAAGACCCTCCTGCCTCAGCCTTCTGATGAGCAAGGACTACAGGCACCCACTACAATGCCCCACTGTTTTTAGGGATGGGGTCTCACTCTTGCTCAGGCTGGTCTCGATTTCCTGAGTTCAGCAAACCCTCTGCCTCAGCCTTCCTGAGTGCTAGAATTACAGGTGTCAGCCACCAGGCCTGGCCTACAAAATGTATTTCTTAAACAAGAAGAAACAAAATTCAAAATGGCTTCTTGATTTATGGGTTGCAAAATGGATTTCATGTTAATGGGCAAGAAAACAGTACATATGCCCTGTATCTCTCTGTTAAAGAGAGGTCTTAGGTAACCAAGAAAATTAGAAATGAGCAGTAATATTTTAATTTATATCTATTTTCTGAGCAATGAGTCTCATCAGTGGTCTTAAAATATTTGTTAAACCATGCTCTAAAGAGATGTGCTATCATCCAAGCTTTGTTCTATCCTTTTATAGAGCACAAGAAGAGTACATTTAGCATCACTCTTAAGGATCCTAAAATCTCAGAATGGTAAATGAGCAATGGCTTCAACTTTAAGTCACCAGCTGCACTAGCCACTAATCAGAGGGTCAGCCTGTCCTTTGAAGCTGTGAAGCCACGCATTGACTTTTCCTCTCTAGTTATGAAAGTTGTAGATGGCATTTTCTTTGTATCTATTTTGTCTACATGGAAGGTAACTACCTTCCTCAGTGATCTTACCTAGACCTTCTTGATAATTTTCTGTAGTTTCTTCATTCGTGCTTGCTGCTTCACATGATAATTTGATGTTATGGAAATGGATTCTTTTCCTTTAACTTTAGGGAATGTTATGGCTGCCCACCACGCTAGTCACACTGAAATTTAGTTATTGCACCAAAAGGATGTTGCCTCATATAAGAGGAATGAAAGAGTTCTCCAAGCTTGGAACTTAAAATAATAATCTTTTAAATTTTTTTTTTCACATTTGAGATGATTAGTATGTAAACCAAATAAACTTCTCGTCAAAGATGTGTCCACATGTTTCCTCAAATAAATATACTTATTTAGATTTGGAGAATATTTCCATTATTTCTTGTCTGAATTAGAGCAATAGTTAACCCTTATATATCTTTCATAATTTTTCTACAAAGCTACCAGATATCTTGATCAAGCATGTTGCTAAAAGGTTTGAATTCATTCCTTGTTCCACTCTGAGTATAATACAAACTTTTATTATTATTATTATTATTATTTGTAGTTTTTGTCCAGGGCTGGGTTTGAACCTGCCACCTCTGGTATATGGGCCAGCACCCTACTCCTTTGAGCAACAGGAGCCATATCCCATAATACAAACTTTTACAAGACTTACAGCTCCACGTGACCATCTCCCCCATCACTGACATCCACACATAGTTCTCTGACATCCTGATTTACTTTCACTTTGTGTACCCTTTCCCTTTCTAACCATACTGGCATTATAGTTTGCCCCAAATGGCCATCCAAGTTCCATTCTTGCTATATTCATTTGACTTGTCTTAAATTAATATCAAGGTATTTACCCCAAATATCTTAATGATTAAGTCCTTCACCTCTTCAAATTTGGGCTAAATATCACCCAGAAGTGGCCTACTTCTATTGGCCTACACAAAATTACAACCTACTTCTAGGTCCTCGCTAAAACTGCAGGCCCTTTCCTTGCTCCATTTTAGCTTTCATTCTAGAAGTTTCATTGGCTTTTAACATAATATACCTTAAGAGTGTTATGTTTACCATTCTCTCTCTTCCCACCAGCTCTAGAATATAAGCTCCATGAAAGAGGTGTCTTTGGCTCACTGATGTGCCTTAGAAGAAAATGGAATTGAAACTGGCTCCTTGTAAGCCATTACTACATGTACTTTTTAAGTTAAATTACATGAAGAGACAAAAAAATTGTGTGCTTTGACTTATGTATAAATGATCTTATTAACCCATCATTTATATGTAAAAAGAGACAACTGCTCCAGCAAACAAATGAAGAGAAGAAGGACAATTTTTTTTATTTTCTTAAAAATGAGCAAATTACATAGAATTGAGAATTCACCTTGGGGCAATTTAGATTTCATCTGTTGTTTGAATTTTGATGAAGCCTTGTCTTTCTTTAAATTCAGCAACTCAATCAAGCAAGCAAATCGAAGAGTCTAAATCCAGACTTCTTATAAAGCACATATTAAATGATCTTTGAAATTAAGCATTAATGATCATGAACAATGGATTAAGTTTCAAATGCCATATATCAGAGAGACCTTCATAAGAAAAAATGTCATTTGATTCATTTCAATAAGCATTATTATGTTCAACAAATCAAAGAGTATTGTAATTTAATTTTCATAATAAAGGTTTGCAATTTTCATCTAGTTTAATGTTCACAGGCTCTCATAATTTTTGTTCTCTTGCTACTTTTTAATTAAATTCTCAGGTTATGAAGTTTTCCCTTTAAAATAAAATTTACCTTTCATTTTGCAAGTAAAAGTTACATGCGGCAACATTCCAGTAAAATACATTATACAGTTGGCCCATCAACAGATGACGGATTTGTTGCTGACACAAAACGGGTTGTTCTCTTAGGTTCTTAAACCATGTTGAATATTACATATAAGAAACTCATACAGCATACCCTATACCTATCATCCTGTCCTTCTTTTTTACGTTTCATTGTAATGAGAAACTGAAATATAACTAAGAGCCCACCACAAAATCATTTTCCCTTTTGAGTAATGATCTTCTCATGGCAAAAAGTGAAATGATGAAAAGGGTACAATATGCTGTAATTCATTCCTGCAAAGGTTATAATTGAATCATTATTTGGGTCAATGTCAGATCCACGCTTCAGTTCTTCCGAGGCTAGTCATATTAACATCAAGAAAATACAATATTTGTTTTATTACATAAGAACAGTGTTATTGCAAATCTTTATTATAAACTACTTGCAAATTTATCTGATGTTTGAATGTTTATTTCTTCTAATGTCAACCTACTGTTTAAACCATTGCCCATGTAAATGAAAAGTAATCTATCCCGCTGAAGGAAATACATTTCACAGGACTGTTTAAATAATGTAATCAGGATATAAAGTGTTTGAAAAACAAGTACGTACCCTAAGAATGTAATCTGCAGCAGTTGATCTGAAGTATCCACCCATAACAGTTGACTCCATAATTTCACAGTGATATTTCATAACATTTTCTATTTTTCTGTGCCAACAGGGATCAAATGAATGATGCTAAGATGTGGGTGTTAAATGTTTTAGCCTTTAAATGAATCATTAATTTTTCAAATACATTTAATTCAATTGAAACCAAGAAGTACTAGCATCATAGTCAACTGTCACTAGTATCTAGAAAGGATAAATAATACACTCCTGTCTACTGCCCTAGGTCAGTTACAGCTTGTCTCCCGGATCTGCATCGTTCTGTGAAACTTCCCAGTTGCTCTGCTATTGTCTTTGCAATTAAGAAATTAATCATCTTGGTTCACTGTCAAAACACAGTAGTGAGAAGAAATGCAATTTTTTGAAAATTAAAAAAAATTAAATCTAATAATTACATGAAAGAACTACAATCCTATTCATATGTCAATTAATATTCTCATTCTTAACAGAGTATCTGTAGTGTTGCCAAAATGGTGATTTTTGTATATATTGGAATTTTGTCTCTTTTCTTAAATAAATATTAAATTATAGGTGATCTAAATCAAATTATTGACATCTTACATTCCTACTTAATGATTCTTTGTGGTTCTTTATTAGCTTCAAACAATTTTTAAACTGTTAAACATGAATTAATTAGTTTGTGCTCTGGACAGTTCTTTGAAAAACTAGTCAAATCTCAGAAAATTGCTCCAGGAAAAACATTTCTATAGCACACTACATGTGCAAATGATGCCCATACTTACAGATATTATAATCTGTTAATAATTTTCAACTATCTCTTAAGTAGTGAATATTTTCATCCTGTTTGTTTATTTGGCCAATTTATAAATATGATTTTTATGTGAAGTTCTTTCTTCTCGCAAGGCAAGGACATCAAATCTAAAGTCTTAATTAGTTTGTAAAGATAAAACTTCAACCTCCACTGTTCATAGTTAAAAAATAAATAAATAAACGTCCTGCTCGTTACTATGTTTTATATAAGTAGGACGAAATATCTTACGACTGATTTCTACTGTGTGATAGTGTAAGGTATGTTTTCTGACATATGATATGTAAAGAATTATTACTTTTTCAGTGACAAATTTCCATGATTTTAAATGGAATTAAGCAGGATAAATATAAATTGTGAAAAAATAATGTCTAAAAACTAATACCTGAAGACAGCGGTTTATGAAAATAAAAAGCAGACGCTGGAGGTGAGTTAACACTTAGAAACAGGAAAAAAAAAACACAGGAGGAAGAGTGATTTATTCATTTTCATTGCTTTTAGATTGAGACAAGTCCAAAATTATGTCTGATGGAGAGACTGATATTTTAAAAGAAAAACTCCCATCCTTATTCTGTTGAAAAACCCGAAGACAGTATTCAAGGCAATAATAGCCACTAGAATCTAAAGTGGGAAATTTCAGAGGCGAGAGAGTCAAGGAAATGATCTCCAAGTTACTTGAATAAATTCTGCCCAAATATATGACTGACCCCTGAACCGAACCTAAGCATGAGGCTGACTTGACGCCGGTCAGCTAAAGCTCAAAGATAAGGATGCAAATTTCAACTGCCATCTACTACAGGGAAAGAGTTTTATTGTTTGATTAATTATCAAGACGTTTTATTTGCTAAAATAAAACAGAAAAAATATTGGCATGCTTAAAAGCAATATAACAAAATTCAGATTCTCTACATCATACCATTAAACATATGCATGCTGCAATTCAACATTGTGAAATATATCAAGAGACAGGAAACCATGACCCATTCTCAAGACAAACAATAATCAGCGAACACAAAAATCTAGATAACACAGAAGATGTTGGCATTAGAAGGCAAGGATCCTGAAGCAATTATTTTGAAAAGCATTGAAAAATTTCTATCTCTTTTATCAAAGTCAAGTTTGGGGGCTGAAGAGAAGATTTAGAGAAAGTATTTCCCACTCATCATGTATTTGTATTGCAAATAAGGGAAGACACTGTATAATTTTCTTGGGCAGATTTTAGAATTGTATCATAAGAAGACTTAAGCCTTCCTGATGTGCAAGTACTGTCTGGATCCCCAGCAGAAATTGGACCATTTCATGATTTCTTTTTGCAGCCTGGTTTTAACATAGATTCAATCTCCCTTAAAACAATAATAATAAAAAAATCTTATCACTTGAGGTAAAAATTCTTTCTCCAGATTCTTGCAGAAGCTTATTCAACTATATCATAAGAGGACAAATATCGGCTAAGTGGGCTACATTTGCAGCCATTTTTCATTTGTAAATAATTCAGCAAAATGGGGTTTATTATTTTTTCTTGTAGTTATTCATGCATTTCAGATAAACACCCTGAGCCAAGTACAGCCAGTTTTCTACGTATAGACAAACTTTTCCGTTCTCTTACAGAGGTTTCTCAGGCATTTTTTTTTTTAAAGAATTCTCAAGTCAACTAGTTTTTGTTTAATAATTAGTGTGAAACTTTTTGCAGTATTATTCACAATGATTTTTATTTAATCTCAAAAAGTCTTTGGTACCAGCACCATTCTGCAAAGAAATCACTCCCCCCTGGGAAGAAAAAAGATTTTCTTTCTTAATTCTTCAAGAGGCGTTAGTTCTTCTCAGAGCCAACTACTGATGATACACCATCAGTACAGGCACTAAGACCTCCAGGAAAGACTTTTCTTTCCAGTTAGGAAAAAATATCTAGGGATGATTTTGTCTTTACTTGTATGGCCAGCCATTTATAACAAGTTCACTATAATGTAAAAGTTATTCAAATGCTACAGATTGACATGTCTTATAAAGAATTTTCATGCTGTGGTTCAAATGATTGTGTTTTCTCAAAGTTTAAGTTGAGACTTAATCCCCAATGCATTAGCAAGCAGAGGTGGGACCTTTGGAGGTGATTAGGTCATGAGGGTGCCACTCACAAATGACACTAGTGCCCTTGTAAAAGGATTTGAGGAAATCTTTAGACAATTTTGCCTCCTCATCAGCCTACTCTGGTTAAAGATGAAGGGGGAAAAAAAATCTTACAATGATCTACTTAGTGGATAGTAAATGTATTTTCTATCCATTAATGCTTTTCTTAATAGCATTTTTTTTTCTAGCTTGGTGTGATGTGAGAATACAGCATATAAAACATATAGCCTACAAAGTTGTGTTAACCAATTGTTTTTGTCATCAGTAAGGCTTCAATAGCCTAATAGTCATTAAAACTCTGAGGAACCAGATCTTATACATGGATTTTAGACTGTGTGGGATACTGATTTCCCTAATCCCCACAATGTTCCGGGGCCAACTGTATGTGCAGTGGGACCACAACAGTAAGCCATAACATCGCCCTACCTTATGATAGCTGAGAAACTTAATTCCACCTAGAGCTATAATGTCTATTTTTCCATATAACCTAACAATTCACACATTCTGGGTTTAGGGTGTGGATATTTGCAGGGGAGGGGCAGTATCCAGCCCATCACAGAACATATTCTATATTTAGAGAAAAAATTTGTAATTTTTTTTTTAGTGAAATTCTAAAAAAAAAAAAAATGAGATTACTGCTGTATGGACTTCTATAGGATGCCGATGTTTTTCCTTACTTAAGTGTATATTGTCCTACACATATAAAATATTAAGAACTTGAAAGTTAAGTCAATTTATTGAAATACTTTGTGAATTACGAGAAGACATATCTTTAAAGCTCACACTATTAGCTTACACTGTTACTATATAGCTATGAAAAGAATTTGTAAACTGTGAAAAATTAAATCTTTTACACTCCATCTTCAAAAGTCATATAAATATGACTACAAACACATACACACATGTGGGCATGTGCAAAAACATGTGTATGTTTATGTGGTGTACATATACATTATACATAGATGGTGCATATTTTGAATATACGTATATGTGTATACCACGTGTGGGCATGAGTAGACACACAAACAAAAACAAAAAGAGACAGAGTCTATCTTCCTTATTCTTTTCTTTCTATGTTTGAAAATTCTGCATTTCACATTTTTTACTTAAAATGAGGTTGAATTTTAGAATCATTGCAAAAATTTACATAGACCCCAAATGGAAGCTTGCAGCACTTTCCCGGTCCCTGGTACACGGGAAGACAGCAGCAAAAACTTCTGAGTTTTCTGATGTGCATCCTCCCAGCTGAGGTTTAACAGATGACACTTGGCCTCCTTGCTTTAACTTTTTTATTGCAAAAAAGTGTCTTTTTTAACGATTCATATAATATCATGTTTTGCAGACTTTTATGCTTTTTGTTGTTGATTTTGGTGTTTGGAATGGTCCCTACACGTAACGCTGAAGAGCTTTCCAGTGTTCCCAAGCCTGAGTGTCCTATTTTTCCCCTAATTTGTTCTCGAGGCCTTTCTCTAGAGAGTGGTTACCAACCACAGCCCTGCTCAGTGGGGCTCCAGAGGATGTGCTTGTAGGTGTTTACAGTGCACTTTCTTTATTATGGCAAGTGCCCTGATGTCCAAGTGTCCAAGTTGTTATAAGGTGTTCCTCTCCTAGAAAACTTGTGGACGCTGGCAGATATCTTTGTGACTCTTCTCTGACCTACAATTTATTCCTACCAAGACAGCCATTCTATAGTAGTGACTTGACCAGGAAAGAAGGTAGGTTCGGATGTGTCCAGTGAGACACAGAGAAGACAAATCACTTAAATGCATGAAATAACAGAAGCAGTTTATTACCTAGAGATCCAGAAAGAAGGGAGCCAAGACCCTTGCAGGTTCAGAAAGAATAAGGAAGACATTAGAGAAATATAAACTCAATTAGCATTTGGGGGGCAGAAAGGAGGTGAGGAACCTGGAAGCCTGAGGCTTTATTGGGGTCCATGGTTTTACCCAAGCAGATTTCCCTAAGGGGTTCTAATTGATAGGTTAAGAGGAAGCAGACACAACTTCCACAGGATCACCCTGTGACTGGGAGGTGTCTCTGTGGCATATCTGTGTAGTCCCTGTGGGGTATACGGGCAAATGAAGCAAGTCAAGTAAGTTGTATCTAGCTGCAGAGAAGTCAACACTGGGAAGCATTGTTTAAGGCAGAAATTTGGCTTGACCACATCAAAAGGCTGGGAGAGACTGAAGAATTAAACAGTGGGTCAAGGGCAACTAAACCCAGATTCAGAATGGATGCTGAGACAACATATAATTATAAGAGTTCACTACACTAAGAAAGCTGTCACGTGCTACGAGAGAGACAGATAGGAATCTATCTATATATATCCATACTATAAATATAATTCCTGAATAAGTGACATGATGAACGGCTAAGAATTTTTAAGTACTTACTTTAAATTATTGTAGGTACAAAATAGTTGCATATAGTTGTAGGGTACATGTAATGTCTTGATACAAGCATACAATGTGTATGGATTGAATCCAGGTAAGTGAAGTATCCGTGACCTCAGACATTTATCATTTGTCTGGATTAGGAGTATTCCAATTCCACTCTCAGCCATTTTAAAGTATACCCTAACTTATTGTTGATTATGTAACTTTGTTGTCCTATCAAATATTGCTCATTCTAACTACCTCACTATATTTCTGCATTCTCAGTAACTATAACCACTTTATCTTCCTCCTTCCATTACCTTCCCAACCTCTGGTAAATATCATTATATTCTTTGTCTCCGTAAGATCCATTGTTTAAATATTTAGTTCCTCAAAATAATTGAGAACATGAGAGATTTGTCTTCCTGTGCTTGGCATAATTCACTTAACATAAAGTTCTCAAGTTGCGTCCGTGTTGTTACAAAAGATAGGATTTCATTACCTTTTAAGACTTTAAAATATTCCATTGTCTATATGTGCCACAATTTTCTTATCTATTCATCACTTGATGGACACTCAGGTTGATTCCAAATTTGGCTATTGTGAACAGTGCTACGATAAACAACAGGCATGCAGATAGCTTTTTGATATACTTAATTCCATTATTTTAGATGTGTACCTAGCAGTGGAACTGCTGGATGATATGGCAGTTCTATTTTTATTTTTTGAGGAATTTCCTTACTGTAGCCCCTATGAATGAACTAATTTACATTCCCACCAGCATTGCATGGGGACATTTCTTTCTTCCACATACTTGCCAGCTTTGTTATTGTTTGTTTTTTGGTAAAAGCCATTTTAACTGGGGTGAAAGGACATCTAAATGTGGTTTTAATTTGCATTCACTGATGCCTAATGATTTGTTCAGTATTTTTTCATATACCTGTTGGCTATTTGCATGTCTTTTGAGAATTACCTCAAAAGGAGAATTCAGATCCGTTGCCCATTTTTATTCAGATTATTTGATTTTTACCTAGTGAGTAACTGGAGATCCTTATCTATTCTAGTTATTAATCCTTGCCAGGTGGATAGTTTGCAAATATATCTTCCTACTCTGTTGGTTATCTATTCATTTTGTTGATTGTTTCATTTGCTTCCTTTGATATAAAGAAGCTTTTTGGCGTGATCCCATTTGTCCAGTTTTGCTTTTGTTTCCTGTGTTTGGAAGATCTTAGTCAAGAACTTTATGCCCAGGTAAATGTCCTGAAGCTTTTGCCCAAAGCTTTCTTTTGATAGTTTCATACTTCCAGATCTTCCATATAATTGTTTAATCCATTTTTATTCCATGTCTGCACAAAGCAAGATATTGGAGTCTAGTTTCATTGTCTGCATATCAAGTTTCCTCAGCATCATTTGTCAAGGAGACTGCCCTTTCCTCCTTGTGGAGAGTGGGTTGTAAGGCAGTAGGGCCCCTACAACCTGGGGAATATTCAGGGGATGATCCCCCAACTACTTCTCTGCCTTTCCCAAAACAACCATATTCCTTTCTTCATGCTCCCTCTGCCAGAAGTCACATAGCTCTTTCTTTCTTTCTTTAGCTAATTTTTCTTTCTTTCTTTTCTTTTTTTTTTTTTTTTTTTTTGAGACAGAGCCTCAAGCTGTCACCCTAGATAGAGTGCTGTGGCATCACAGCTCACAGCAACCTCCAATTCCTGGGCCCAAGCAAGTCTCTTGCCTCTGCCTCCCAAGTAGCTGAGACTACAGGTGCCCGCCACAACATCCCGGCCATTTTTTGGTTGCAGCCATGTTGTTTGGTGGGCCCGAGCTGGATTTGAACCCGCCAGCTCAGGTGTATGTGGCTGGAACCTTAGCCCATTGAGCCACAGGCACCGAGCCTCTCTAGCTAATTTTTAAGAACTATGAAGAAATCCTTGGGCGGCTCCTGTGGCTCAGCGAGTAGGGTGCCGGCCCCATATACCGAAGGTGGCGGGTTCAAGCCCGGCCTCGGCCGAACTGCAAAACAAAAAAAAATAGCCAGGCGCTGTGGTGGGCGCTTGTAGTCCCAGCTACTCGGGAGGCTGAGGTAAGAGAATTGCTTAAGCCCAAGAGCTGGAGGTTGCTGTGAGCAGTGTGACGTCACGGCACTCTACCCAGGGCGATAAAGTGAGACTCTGTCTCTACAAAAAAAAAAAAAAAAAAAGAAATCCTTGTGACCGTTCCCTTCTTACTCGTAAACATATGTTAATGGAGTTAAGCAAAAATCATTAACAGAATAATTTGTCTTTGTTAAAGCTATCATGCTGTAAGAGCAAAGATATGTCTTTTGTCTAGCCGACTTCCCTATATTGTTTATATTACTTCCCCATAGACAATCCCGTACAGATACTATAAAATAAAGCTGATTTTGTGCTTTGGGGCTGGCTGCAGCCATCAGCTCAGGCAGACATTTCAAACCCATCTTTCATCTCTGTCTTCTCTTGTGTTCTATTTTCCTCAATCCCTGCCACTTCCACTCTGGTTCCTTGCCTTTCCTGTGCAGGCCCACAATACTTCATCATATGATTTTGATAACATTGTCAAAGATAATTTAATTGCAAGGGTGAGGATTTATTTATTTGTTCTCTACTATGTTCCATCGGTCTATGTATTTGTTTTTATGCCGGCATCATGCTGTTTGGTTACTGTAGCTCTGTAGTATAATTTGATGTCAGATAATATGATTCCTCCAGTTTTGTTCCTTTTGCTCAGAATGGCTTTGGCTATTCTTTTACAGTTCTTTTATGGTTTCATATAATTTTTACAATTATTTTTTCTATTTCTGTGAAGAATGTCATTTTAATGAGGATTGCATTGAGTCTGTAGATTGCTTTGGGTGGGTATGAACATTTTAACAGTGTTAATTCTCCCAATCCATCAGTACAAATGATCTTTCCATTTTTTGTATCCTCTTTGATTTCTGTCATCAATGTTTTATAGTTTAGTTATAAAGATATTTCATATCTTTAGATAAGTTTATTCCTTTTTTTTTTTTTAAGAGACAGAGTCTCACTTTATCACCCTCGGTAGAGTGCTATTGAGAGAGGATACCCGAGAAGGGTGAGGTCTGGGAGAACAGATCTTCTCAAGGAGACCACAAGGATACACCTGCAGTGTCCTTTCCATGGTGACTCAGCCCTTAGGAATTTGTAAACTTAACTTCCTGCAACTTGGAAGTTTCCAAGTTCTGTGAAATACTGTGGTTAGGTGGGGGCTGGAATAGCATCTTCCGCTTGATTCAAACTGGCCAATAAGAAGGGTACTTGTGGGGTGGAACTTTTTGACTGTCAATAAAAAGGGAAAAACCAAGCCAGTCGGGGAGCGTGGTCATTTGGAATTCTTCTATGCCCTAAGCTCCCAGCTGGTGAATAAAGCCCTTCCTCTTATAAACGTGGTGTTTGGGTGCTCTTTCCCTCCATTGGGCCTTGTCTTCCAGCAACACTGTGGTGTCATAGCTCACAGCTACCTCCAGCTCTTGGGCTTAGGTGATTCTCTTACCTCAGCCTCCCGAGTAGCTGGGAATATAGATGTCCACCACAACACCCGACTATTTTTTTATTGCAGTTTACCCAGGACCAGGTACGAATCGGGCACCCTTGGTATATGGGGCCTGCGCCCCACTCACTGGGCCACAGGTGCCACCCATTAAGTTTATTCCTATGTGCTTTACTTTATTTGTAGCTATTGTAAATGGGACCGTTTCTTAGAGGTCCTTTTCAGATTGTTTACTATTGGTATTTAGAAATGCTACTAATTTTTGTACATTGATTTCATACACTACAATTTTATTGGATTTGTTATATAATCAGTACCCTGAATTTCCTAAAACAAATGCAAAACATAATTATTTATGAAAGTCCAGAAACTCAGAACGTACCAGCTAGATTTTGTTGTTAAATGCGTTACTTCATAGTCTGCACCATTTACAAAGAGGTTCATGGTGTGTAAATAAGTATAAACTAAAAGAGTTCATTGTAAAGTTTGACACCAAATGTAACAGAATAAACCTGCAATACTGTGCTAGTTATATTTCTCTATTTTTCTGGTTTTAATATTCAGGATCTTAATTTCTCTTAAAACAGAGCATATGTGGCCACTGTCAATAGTATAAAGAAGATACACAATGTTCCATATCTAATTGTTCCCTTTAAATTTCAATAATAACACTGCTCATTGTTAGTGATTGAACATTATTAAGTCACTGCAAAATATGTTTGAAATTTCTATTTATACTTGAATTATATCCCCTTAGTATTGATACAGGATTCCATCACTAAGAGCTAGACAGAGAGCCCCCCATTCTCTAGGCCCAAGTGAGGTCAGAGATCATACCCCATTTCCAGGCAAAAGCAGACTCTTTTTTTCAGGACACACCCTTTGGGCTCTGATAAGATCAAAGCAGAGCCTTTGTTCACAGGCTCTGAACAAAGCAGGCTGTGATGGTTTTTTGGGTGGTTCCACCTTGGGTAGGAGCACACACCCTAATCCCTTCTCAGGGACAAAGAGTGTAAAGGACCTGGTAATCACACCCTAGTGGAGGAGGAACTACATTTATTCATTTGTTAATGTAATCATTAACTTTGAAAAGATTGTTTTCCATCTACCAACCTCTGGCCACATATAATTCTCTAGACCTAAGACCCCTAGATAAAAGAGCCAGTGTGGAGACTCCCGAGTGAGTTCTTTAGTTCTTTCCCCCTTCCAGAAGCTCTGGTGCTTTTTACTTCTTCTGTATTCCTTTATAACTTCTAATAAAAGTCCTATCTTACCACATATCTGTCGTCTGTGGGTTCTTTCTTCGAATTCCAGAGACCAAGGACCTACTGAAGAGCAAAACTCCATTATCATTATTTTTACCTAAAATATATTTTCTAAGTACAGATTGCCTTATATTAACAGAAGTTTCCTCCAATGTATCATATCACTGAAGAAAAACCCTCAAATATTATACAAAACAGTGTAGATTTTTCATTCTTTCTAAAAAGAGTTAGATTAAAGAAAAATGTGAATGTAAGTTTTATTTTGTTTTGTTCCTGCCCTGGGCTAATGTAATTTTCAAATTCCCTTTTAGAGTGAGTTTGACAATTTTATTTGAGGAAAAAAAAAGCTTTAGGAACCAATTAAAAATATAATATGGGGCTCGGTGCCTGTGGCTCAACAGGCTAAGGCGCCAACCACGTACACCTGAGCTGGCAGGTTCGAATCAAACAACAATGGGCCCGCCAAACAACAATGATGGCTGCAACCAAAAAATGGCCAGGCGTTGTGGTGGGCACCTGTAGTCCCAGCTACTTGGGAGGCAGAGGCAGGAGACTCACTAGAGCCCAGGAATTGGAGGTTGCTGTGAGCTGTGATGCACAGCACTCTATCCAGGGTGACAGCTTGGGGCTTTGTCTCAAAAAACAAAAACAAACAAAAAAATATATATAATATGGGGACTATATCTCTACCATGAGAAATGAAACAATTTAAAGTTAATTCAAACTGTTCCTTCTTCAAAAGCAGAGATCCATGTCATAGAAAATATGTTTATCCTTTGGCTAGGTTAAATTTTTCCAAATATTGAGGGTTCACTAAAATTTCAAAGACTAACATAATTACATAATTAAAATACTTATGGAATTTTTAATCATTTAAAAATCATGATTTCCCAAAATGTGTTCTCAAAACTTGTATATATAGTCATTTAACTGGTAGATACTGGGTTTCATTTTCTCAGAGTATATTAGCAACCATATCAGAAGCTTCCCCTCATTGAATGTGACTAATGAATAGTATATTGAATAATAGACTAAAAGCTGCTTTTTGGATAAAGAGTATGGAAAGGATGTGGGATATGTGAACTTTTACCTAGATGTGGCACCATATGAATTCTTAGAGGTGAAAAACAATGAATTGTATTTGAATGAGATTAAGTAGTTTTAAAAGATGGTTTTAAATGCTAAGTAATTACTTTATTGAGAGAGAAATTGATAATATGATTTTCTTAAATAGTTAGTGATTTATTGAAATTATATTTATGTTAAATATTGTTCCTGAAAGTATTCAATATGTTTGGAGAGTTTGGATGAAGAATAAGGTGAGAATTTTTTGTTGTTGCAGTTTTGGCCAAGGTCGGGCTCGAACCTGCCATCCCCAGTATATGGGGCCAGTAGCCCTACTCATTGAGCCACAGGCACCACCCAGAATAATGTGAAGATTTTAACTTTAAAGTAATCCACTTTTTCTGTGCACTAGTAACACGTTCTTTAGAGTCACATTACATTTGTTCTCTGATTCAGTTTAGTTAATAGAGATTTTCTGTTGACCACTAAAAAGCTCATGAATTGATGAAAACCATATATCAATGTAACATAGCAAATGGTAAAGATGATGCAAAAGGAACAGGTGAATCACAAATGTGATAACACAAAAATTAATTTAGAATTTTGGACATGCCTTGCTGGAAGAAATGATGTCCATTATGTCTTAAAAGATATATAAATGTTTATAAAGGTAATTGAAAAATACATTCCACAGAACGGAGAAGGGAGAACAAGGGAAGATGGTCTGACGGTAAATTATAAGAGTAAAATTTATAGAAAAAAATGGTAAATAAAAGAAGAATAGTATCAGAAACAATAGGAAAAGGTAAAGGATTGTTCTTCATTAATAATTCATACATGAGAAAAGAGACCTTTTTCTCTCCTCAACTCTACCTATGTCATTCAAGTAATAGAGTCACTACAGTAAGATTTTAAAAATATGTAAATTATTGTGATACTTAACTTTTTAAGCCAGTTAGTCAAGTGAAGGAGTGGCATTAAGAAAAAGCTAAAAGTTTGAATTCTAGAAATGTGAAACTACAAACAATGATGGAAATAATGAGATCTAATTAAGTTTTCAAGAAAAGAAACTATAAGAAGATAAAACTCAGATCAACAGACTGTAAGAATAAGTCATTATACTTTGCTTTATATGTGCAGATAAAGTTTGGAACTGGCTGAAGTTATCAAAAGATGATGAAAATTAAATTGTGAAAAAAGTTGTTTTATTCAAATGACTATATACACCTAAGTAATTGCCAGTTTTCATAAATGTTCATATGAACCTTTAAATCAAAAGAAATAACTTACTTCATTTTCTTGAAACCTGAACTACATTACATTTTTCACTTATTTTATCATATAATACCTATAAAATATCCTGAATGAATGTAGTGAAAATGCATGATTCAAATATATTTGAAAATAAGATGCACAGTATTTTCATTTTCTGTATTTCCATTCTGTTATTCTGGAAATAACCTTTAGAGAGGAGGTTACAAACTACAAAGATCATAGCAATAAAGAAATGAGGCAGGAGAAGTGAGAATAATCAAATCCAAGTTTTGCACAGAACAATTCCTAACGGTAATTAGCTCTGGCAAATTTCTTATCACTTCACAGTCATTAGACATAACCTGTATTCTGCCAAATCTTTAGTATGTATGCAGTGTTTTCAAATTATTGAGAATTGAACTTGTCATATTAATCCATGAACTAATTGTGTGCATTGTATTAAGTCGTTTTTTGATAATTCGGAAAAAGAATTTGTATTTCATAATTAACATCTATTATCAATAGAACAGAACATCAATTTTTTCTCCAATATGCTAAATTTACTTAAAAAATCATTTAATGATCATGCATTTATTTTATAACATGTGTATTGTTATTGATATTGTTACAAGCATTGTCTTATATCATTATGCTTTTTGTTTTAATTTTCTGTATTTCTTCAACTTTCAGTTTTATTACCTCATTGGTTACATTTAAGTTTTGAGGTAAGATTAGACATCTATAGGCTTTTTCTTTATTTAATTTGTTTTGGAAGAACGGGTCAAAATTAAATCAATACTACTAGTAATATTAACCTACTTAAAAAAGACAATTTTAAAAATATTTCACAATTCTAGTGGCTGTGCAAATTCCTTCTACCATAAAAATAGCTCACCGAATCAAAATCAACCTGTCAATGTTCTTACATGTACTCTTCTAAATTACTATTATGTAAAAATTAATTTTATAGCCATTATAATATTTGTTATATTTTTGAATAATAAATATAACATTTTAAAATAAAACATTAAATCCCCAAGCATGCTAAATTCACTGATATATGAGAATAAGTATATAGACATATGTTTCTGTGTGTATATATATATATATGATAAAACAGAAAACAAGAAATATATACCCTTTAAATAAATGCACATATAAAAGTAATTTTCTAAATTTGATTGTCCCTTTCACAGTAGTGTCATTCACTGAGATGGTTTTAGATGTTTTGCATTTAAGCAGCCTGCATGCTTTTTTAAATTAATATTTTGAAAATTATAAATTATTTTATTATCAAATCTCTGTCATAAGCTAAAACATCTCTTAGAATATAATGTATTAAAAGATAATATTGATTGTAATGTTTGTTAAAAAGATAGCAAAATATAATATCGAATGGCAAGTTTAATTAAGAACTGGACTTACCTATTTTAAAGTGTTTTCCTCTAACCACACAAACTCTTACTAATATTGTCACATATAGCATACAGTAGAACCTCCATAGTTGACCGCTTCCCTGCATTGACGATCTCCTTAAGTTGACCTGCCTTTCATAGCCCAGACAGGCACCATATACCAGTGCAGCAGGCTCATTCTTTATGTTGACCACCTCTATATGTTGCCCAGTTGTTACAGTCCTTTGGAAGGTCATTTACAGAGGGTCTACTGTTTTAAAAAAAAGGGGGAAACATCACAATCAGTGCTCACTAGACATCATTATTATCTTACAATTCCATATGCATTATTTAGAAAAGGGAGTGGGGGCTTGGTGTCTGTGGCTCAACAGGCTAAGGCGCCAGCCACGTACAACTGAGCTGGCGGGTTCAAATCCAGCCCTCGACCCGCCAAACAACAATGACGGCTGCAACCAAAAAATGGCCGGGCGTTGTGGCGGGCACCTGTAGTCCCACCTACTTGGGAGGCAGAGGCAAGAGACTTGCTTAAGCCCAGGAATTGGAGGTTGCTGTGAGCTGTGATGCCACTGCACTCTACCCAGGGTGACAGCTGTCTCAAAAAAAAAAAAAAAGAAAAGGGAGTGGGGAAGCAATAAAAAGACCATTTAAAAATACACAAATTTTAAAAGTGTAGTTACGGTCTAATTTTTAGCAAGTTAATTTAACATAGCCAAACAGCTTTAAATGCGTACTGATGAATGCAAGCTTAATTTGGAAAACCACAGCAAACAAAAACCTCAAAATGCATAACTTTCACATGAGTGCCCATTCTAGACTATGACTATAATTAGTACTTAAAATGCCGCTATCACAACTTCAGAATAATTATACCAGTTTATTATATTTTGAGAGAGTTTGATACATGATATTGGGTTACTAGGACGAAATCTGAATGAAGGCTTAATGCTCAAATCACTGCAATATAGAAATAAGGCAGGGAGGCATGGATCCAATAAATGACCCAATGTATTTTCTAGTCTGGAGAATTTATAATCTTATGGTAAAATGAATACTTAGCAAGTGGTTGTCAATGGCAAAAAATTTGTGCAATTCAAATATATGATAGGTCAAAAGTAATATAAAAATCAACAAACCCAGCAAAGCCAAGAGTGTTTTGAATCTCATTTCCTACCTCTCCATAAGAAATGACTTGATATGCCGTCCATAAGTCTATACTGTCTGGGTTAGACTTTTAAGTCAATTTTAGAGCTTATAAACAGAAATGCCAGGTTTAGAGCATAGATTTTCTAAGTCTGTGAAAAGACACATAGTTGCTGTCTGGGGGCTGAAAAATTGTCGGAAACTTTTCCTTCTCATGTTTTCCCTTATATCAAGGCTTCTGAGTAGGGAATAGAGTTGAGACAAATTTTATCCTCTGTACCACTGAATTCTATCACTGAACCACACTGGCCAAAAAAGACATTTTTTGAATACAATAGAGTTGAAAACAGGCAGAATTTTCCACTTTTTCTGATGGATTATTTATTCTATAAGACGGACACTGAAGATGATTGTGATATTGCAACCAGGGTTACAAAATTATTTAATGAATATTAGTGATGCAAAGTTTTAATATATATATATATATAAACAGTATTGCATTTTCCATAAGTGCTAATATGCAAGCAAAGCAAATGTTATTACTGTGTTAGGGATAAAATTTCTACTGCGTACTATGAAAGTCTATTTTACTTTCTTTAGAGTCTCTACAAATGTAAATATTATAACCTAATTCACGTGTTGCATTTTAAGATATGACCTTATAAAAGAGTGAGTTTTTTAAACACATAGTATGCACTTTATACTAACCATAGCCTTTGCCTAATTCTTATATTAAGATATCTGTGTAAATTTCCTTTATCAAATGCTGTTTAGTTGAGCATCACATTAAAACCTGCTTTGAGAGGGTGGCACCTGTGGCTCAAAGGAGCAGGGCCCTGGCCCCATATGCCGGAGGTGGTGGGTTCAAACCCAGCCCTGGCCAAAAAAAAATCCTGGTTTGTGAAAAAAAATGAGAGAGAATATGGGTATTAGATATCAGGTTCTAACACATTCATTTATTTTAATGTTCCCTTTGTTCATATGTAATCTCTACAGCAATTCTGATACACAGATGAGATAAGATTAAATCACTTGGATAAGGTCACTCATAATAAGGATTTAACCCAACTGCCTTAGAGATCGTGTGAGATTCCTACTGGGCATTGGATGCCAAAAGAAAGAGATTTTCAAATATTTAAAGTGGAAGATAAAATAAGCAAATTCACTTAAAAGGTAAAAAGAAACCAAAGTAAAGAGTATCGAAATAACGTGTGGCCTTAACTAAATATCATTCTTGCAGATATGCTAGGCTGCCTCTAAAGCATCACACAGGTGTCTTCACTTACTTCCCTTACACACAATGGAAACCTTGTTCTTGTTCACACTATGTTCATGATTGTTAAAAACACATTTTTAAGTCACTGAAAAAAAAAAAAAGAAACCTTTTAGGAGTATCCACCATGTAGAAAACACATCATCTAGAAATAGAAACACATCAGTAATATATCAAAAGAGCATTATTTCTTGTTTGCTTCCTTAAGAGATGCCTGTGTAATCAAATACAAATAATATATAGATATCGCAGGCATGGTTTAAGGTGTTTTTTATGTTTGTTTGCTTGTTTTGTTTTGTTTTCTGAGACAGCATCTCACTCTGTTGCTCTGGCTACAAGTCAGATTAGCTCACGGCAACCTCCGTCTCCTGGGCTCAAGTGATCCCATCCTTCTTCCAGAGCTCTAGAATATAGGCACCAGTCACGAGGTCTCACTCTTATTTGGGCTAGTGTCCAACTCCCGAGCTGAAGGGAAGTTCCCAGCTTGGCCTCCTGGAGTACTAGGATTACAGACAGGAGCCACTACACCCAGCTAAGAATTGACAAAATATAGAATTAGTGTAAGAATAAGACAGCTTAGAGTTTTTTGGAAAATTCAAGTAAGAGTTGTCTAAAGCTTACCAAACGCGCCCCCTCTTCTCCTATTCTTTTCCCTCCTCCCCCTCCTCATTTGACTTTAATTGTGTTTTCTCTCCCATAGGTGTGAAGTTGTTCATCTATCATTTTCATATTAGTATTGTGTATAATGGATCCTTGCTTTTCCATTCTTTGATACTTTACTAAGAAGAATGTGCTTCAGTTCCATTCAGGTAAATACAAAAGATGTAAAGTCCTTTTAGCTCTCACATATCAGAGAGATTATGTAATATTTGCCTGTTTGTACCTGACTCATTTCACTTAACATGTCCTCCAGGTTCACCCACATTGTTGCAAATGTTAGGATGTCATTCTTTTTATGGGTGAATAATATTCCATTGTGTATATATACCAAATATTCTGCACTATTTGAAAATGATCATTTCAAAACCTTCAAAGTGTATGAATGTTTCATTACATGGATAGATTTTCTGATGTTTGATTCAAAGATATCCATGTGCCAACACCTAAATAGTGTTCATTGTACCCATCAGGTAGTTTTTTGCACCTCCCATCCGCCAGCTTACCCCCGGCTTGATTGCCAGTGACTTTAACTTCCCTCTATGCACGTGTGTGCCCCTCTGCTCGTTCTGTTCATTAGGAGTACACGTCATGTTTCTTTTTTCATTTTTGAGATCTTTCATTTACTGTAACAGTCTCCGTTTTCAACTAGATTTCTGCAAAAGGCATTAATTCATTCTTTTATGGCTGAGTAGTACATGTATCACATTTTGTTAATTCACTCATGATTGATAGTCATTTGGGTTAATTCTACATCTGTGCAATTGTCAATTGTGCAACAATAAATATTTTAGTGTAGGTGTCTTTTTCATTAAATGACTTCTTTTCCTTGGAGTAGGTATGGGATTGATGGAATGAATGGTTGGTGTAGCTTTAGCTCTTGGTGAAATTCCCATACTCTTCTCAATAGAGATTGTTTTAATTTTCAGTCTCTCCAACAGTGTTTAAGCATTCCTTTCTCTCTGGATCCATACCAGATTCTATTGTTTGGGGACTTCACAGTATAAACCATTCTAACAGGGGTAAGGTGCTATCTCGTTGTAGTTTTAACTTGCATTCCTGATGATTAGCGATGTTGATCATGCTTTCATGTTTTCACTGGCCATTTTCTATCTGCCTTCAAATAAACTTCTGTTCATGTCTCTTGGTCAAAACTTATGAAAGTTTTTTTTTTGTTGTTGTTGTTGTTTTGTTCCTGATTTGTCTGAGTTCTGTGTAACTAGGATATAAGTTCTGCTAATAAGGATATTAGCTCTGTATAAAATATATAGCTAGCGAACACTTTCACCCATTTGGTAGGTTTTTTTATTTGCTCTTTTATTTCCTTAGCTATGCAGAAGTTTTGTTTGTTGTTGTTGTTGCATTTTTTGGCGGGGGCTGAGCTGGAACCCACCACCCTCGGCATATGGGGCCAACACCCTACTCCTTGAGCCACAGGCACTGCCCTATGCAGAAGTTTTTTATTAAATCAATGTTATTTATTTATTTTTGTTGTTGCTGTCATTGCCTTTGGGATCCTACACTAAATTCTTTGCCTAGGTCAGTATTTAGAAGAGTATTTCCTATATATCTTTTTAGAATTCTTATGGTTTCGTGTTTTAATTTTAAGTCATTTATCCATCTGGAACTAAGTATTATGAGTGTCGAGAAGTAGAAACCCTGTTTCATTCTTCTGCACATGGCTACCCAGTTATCCCAGATCATTTATCATAGGTCTTCTTTTCCCCAATATTTTGTTGTTTGCTTTGTCAGAGATCATTTGGCTGTATCTACATGACTTAATCTCTGGCTTCATTATTCTGTTCTGTTGATCCATGTCCCCATTTTTGTGCCAATATCATACTGTTTTGGCTTTGATAGCCTTGTAGTATAGTTTGAAGTCTGATAACATGATGCCTTCAGATTTATTATTTTTGTTTGAGATTGCTTTGACTTTTCAGGATCTTTTCTGGTTACCAATGAAGTATAGAGTTATTTTCTTTTCTAGATCTGTCAAATGTGATATTGGTATTTTGATGGGGATTGAACTAAATTTATGAAATACTTTGAGTGGTATGTGCATTCTTTCTTGGATGTGTGCCTAGCAAACACTCAGCTGCAACATCACATTACCTTTCAAAATTGTAACCAGTTCTCTCAAAACAATAATATTCTAAACTTTTCCTTGTCTAGTGTCTGTATAAAATTTTATACTATGAGTATATTCGCTAGTATATAAATAAAATCACTAGTGTATTCACTCTTATATAAATATGACTAGTGATTTTAAACTTTCCTTTACATTTGAAAATTTTAAACACATCAAATGAAAAATGGAGTTTTCTCTATTTCTGTACTATCACCGATTAAAATGTAAGCTGCACTTTTTGGTTTCCTCAATTATCAAGAGCAACATTCCTACTCCACTTTCACTCACAGAGCTATTAAAATTAACTTCACATATTTGATCAACTGCATTTTAATTTTATGCAATATATTTGATTTTACAGATATTATGTGCTACTTATCTCAGGTAAGCCACTTTTATTAAAAAATAAATGCACTAATTATGAGTAACTGATTGGAATAAGATAAATCCCATGGACTACAAAGGATAATGACACTTTAGGGGATAAAATCTCATTGAATTCTAATTAGAACTTAAGATATATAAAATAAAACAGACTATGTTGCATTATCCTGGTACACAGAATATTTTTTAGTGTGTACATTCCTACCTACAAAGGCAGATAAACCTACTACTCTGAAGAGAATAGTTCATCATTTTTTGTTAAGTTTACTTAAGTGTACTGCACAAGTTTTATAGCCAAGATTATTATACTTTTCAGTTAAGTCTAAACTATCATTTTAAAATAGTCATCTATTGAGTTATCTACTGTAATAAAACCTACATTTTGAGAAAAGTGACATGAAAATGTATAGGTAATTAGTTCCCACTTCACTTTACCTCAAGTATGATCTTGTTTTATAATTCAAATTCAACTAACATTTTCTACTTATTATACAGCTATTATTAATTTAAAGATTTTTTCACAGTTTTAAAAATAATTTGTGTAGATGTTTCTAGCATTCTATGTCAATAATACAAAGAAATAATATTATTCTATATAGGCATACATAAAATAGGCTAGAAATACACACACACACACATAAATATGCAATCTCCATTTAAATGCATACTCCATGTTTCAAATACATAAATGAGGTTACAAAAGTCTTTAATTTATCTTACAATATTTTATTCAATTTTTCACTGTATATCACTCATTTAATTTAATATATGTACACATAAATGCGATCATTTTTCATTGCTTTTGTGAATTATTTTCCCTCTTTGATTTCTTTTTCTCCAATCTAATGTTCTCTTCTTCATGAAATGAATCCTCCCCCACAGAACCCCTTACATCAATACCAAACATACACTTGATAGGAAATCCATATGTAGGGTTTATTTAATTTTTATCAAACACTTACATATATGTCAAACTTTGCTTTACAAAAAATCCTATTATAATATCTTTAATGCATCTTGTTTTTCTCAAATTTTTATTTTATGCAATACTTTATGATATTCTTACAAATTGATGGCCTAGAATTCAATTTGAAATGCATGCATATTATTATGTTTTACATATGTAGCATAATTCAATTATATAATTCAATTTATTCAATTTCTTTCCTTATCAATGGATATTCAATTGTTTTCATTTCTGGCCACAGACAATAGAGATATATATTCTTGTATATGTGTCCTTAAATACTGCTACTTTCATTTTATATTTACATAATCAAATAATACTTTCATGCAAAATACTTATTAAGTAAAATGAAAAACTAATTTTATAATGGAGATTCCTTAAAGATACTACCTTTGTCAAGGGAGTAAAATTATTGTGATTAATAAGACAAATCATATTGTTTTATACCTGATATGATGGAAGGAGAATTTAGCAGCACATCCTTGATATGCCTCCTAAATACGAATAGCCTAAGTATGATTGTTGTAATTTGTCTGTACTTTGACCTTGAGCTTTCTCACTGACATGTGACTATAAATTTTATCCCTATCCTGCAGAGCCCCAGGGAATGTAGGCATAGATGTTTATAATGGGTTTTTCATAGGTTTCTTCTTTTTCCTAGTGGAAATCCTAACATCCAAGGTGCAGCTTGTGCCAGGCATGATTCTTACAAAAACTTTATTATACTGGAAGCTGCTCAGTCCTCTAGCTTTTGTCTGACCTGTGTGTAGTTTGTTCTTGCTAAAGTAGCCAATATCTGGGAGACCTTTGACCAGCAGGAACATTAGGTTCAAGTGTTGATTAAGTGAGATACAGAAGAAGGAACTCAAGAAAATATATAAAACAACAAAAGCAGTCTGTTACAGACTTAAGTGAGCAACACACATCACAGGGTCAGCAGGAAGTGAGCAGCCCATCCAGGACAAGCTCACTTCATTAGTAGGTGGGACACAAAAGAGAGAAAAAGAGGTCAGTGTGGGCTAGAGCCTTTACTGAGACCTAGGGCATTTCTTAGGTCTAACTGGTGGATTTTGAGCTGGTAGGCACATGTTCTGTGAGCTCACCTTGTGACTAAGAAGTGTTTACTGTGACTTATTTTGCATAGGCCCTGAAGAATGTGGGATAAGTAGGATGAGTGAAGCACATTATATCTGTATGTGTTAGAAGAAAGTGGTTGTATAAGGTAGATGTCTAGATAAAGCAAATACATGGAGGGAAAGGGAAGAGAAACTGACAAAAGAAATTGTCAAGAGTGACTTAGACTTGCTTTTAAGATAAACATATGCTCAAAGTAAATGCCAACATAAAACTATAAAAATTTTCTAGAATAATCAAGGGAAAGCAGCAGATAATTGGTCATTGATGAAACACAAAATTGCTTCCAAAGATTCTGATTTAATTTGTCTGGAGGAAGAAATTAGCATGTGTATTCTTTAAAAACATACCATTTGTTATTATTGAGCATCCAGGGTTGAAAATAATTATGTAATCTCTAAAAAAAGGATAAACCATACTTTTTATAAAGTCAATTAATTCTCCTTGTTTTTCAAAAATAAAAACTTTTACAGTTGGATTTGAACCTATGTGATTTTTGCCAAGGTTTTAAGAGAAATTGGCTTTAAAATTTGTTAAATGCTTTTTCTGCATCTGTAGGTTTTTCTGCTAGGTATTAAATTACAATGATTGATTTTTAATTATTACTCATATTCATCTATAATTCTGAGTCTGACAACTTAGGTGGAATTGCCAGCTCTCCTTCATCAACTGTTTTGCAAGTCTGACTATGATCGCTTCACTGATTTTCCCTACTCCCTTTCCAATTTTCTTCCATCCTCAGTAACTTTTTAAGTGAAAGCCTTAGACATAAACAAAACAAAGCATATGAAAGTTAAATGTATGACAAAAGTTTTGATAAATTCTGAGTTTTGAAATTTGAATGAATTAAATATTATGGAATAAAACCAAAGAAAAATGAATAATTTTGTTAGGAAAGAAATGTTTCACTTAATGTCATTAAAAATATGCCTTTGAAGAATGATAGGATTGTATTGTCACTCTATAACAGCTGTGTGAGGAGTGTGAGGAGGAAATTAGCTTTTCATTTACCTCCATAAGAGTAGATGTGTCATGGACAAGGGTCCAAGGTCATGGAGGAGAAAGATAAAGAACAGGGAATGCGTTTGTTAGATATGTGGGTGTGGTGGCTAATGTTGCAGGTGAATACTTTGCAGGATGGTGATAGACAAAACTATGTTGCCCCCTATTCTGGTTTTGTAACTGGTTTGATGGTGGTACTGAATCTCTGAAGAGTCTGGTCTTCACATATAGAGAATGAGAAAGAAAATGTTCCTATAAGAGATCACTGTAGAGCATACAATATTATTAGACAGATAAAGAAGGAGACACTTCAGCAAACTCCAAAGGTGACCAAATCTTCATGAATAAAACCCTGAGCGGGATTCATGAGAACAAAGAAGGTTGTATTTTGAAAAAGACAAAAAATTGGTCAGAACTTTTGAATACTGGTGAGGTGAAATAAGATATGGACAAGAGGGGTTGGTAGCTTTTTATCCAAAATTGAGTCATTAGATAAATGATGGAGGTGAGAGTTCACCTGTAAGATGTTTCAGGAGCCTGGTTCTGTTCACCCACCAGAATTAGCAAGTTCAGTTGAATCAGAGGGAGAATAAGAAGCTGGTGCAATGAAAAAATGAGGCAGCTTGGATCTTGATGTAGCAAAATGGAAGCAATGTTTTTAAGTGAAGAAAAAAAGTAAGGGAAAACAAAGATAAACACAAAGAATGGAAAAGTGTCTCCCTTGAGAGTGAGAAGAGAAGCCACATAATGGAATGCACCGGTAAAGGCACTTTCATCCCAATTCCTCCTGTAGCTGCATATCAGAATTCCCATTTGTTCTCCTTAGGCCTTCAGGTAGATTGTCCTGGTCTCACTGGTTGTGGTTTACCTCAGTGGTCACATAAATCTTCCCCTTGTTAACTATTATTTTACTAGTGATGGTATGGCATCTGTCAGTCTTGTGATGTTTGTGACAACCACAGCATACATGGCTCTGTGACGTGAATTCTGATCTTTGTTTTATGTGGGGGATCTTTCATGGGCTAAAGGTCAGGTGTTCCGGGCTGGAAGTTACATTTTGCAGAAACAACACATACTTGGTTGACTACGTCACATACACACCCACATTTCTTGTTTTGTTTCAAGGTTCTTTCTAACTTTCTTGACCAGAAGGCCATAATTCTCATCTATCTCCTTTTATCTCTCATTCTTCCCTTTCTAAACAACTAATAATTCACAAATCCCATAAAATCGCATAAACTATAGGCGTCAGAATGTTATTCTTGCAAAGGTTCTTTATTTTTAGGACAATATGTGAATTTTTGATCTATTTTGTTATTATCACTATTATTTTAAAATCCCAATTTAAATTGTATATAATTCTTTTTTTTTTTCTGTAGAGACAGAGTCTCACTTTATCACCCTTGGTAGAGTGCTGTGACGTCACACAGCTCATAGCAACCTCCAACTCCTGAGCTTAGATGCTTCTCTTGCCTCAGCCTCCCAAATAGCAGGGATTACAGGCACCCGCCACAATGCCCGGCTATTTCTCTGTTTTGCAGTTCGGCCGAGGCCAGGTTTGAACCTGCCACCTTTGGTATATGGGGCTGGCACCCTACTCGATGAGCCACAGGCGCCATCCCTGGGGTTGGTATATGGGGCCAGAGCCTTACTGACTGAGCCACAGGCACCACCCAAAATTGTATATAACTCTTTAAATATATTATTCCCCTCACATTGCAAATTACTATTTGCATAGTCCAAGAAGAATCACCTAATTCTTAGGAAATCTTAAATTGTTAAAAAAAAAAACATAAAATACTTTTGTTTCCCTCAAAATTCAGATTGTGTATAAATTAATATTCAAATAATTTGCCTATTTCAAAATTGTATGAATTCAATGCTTTTCCTAAGAATTTTAGTTATATAATAGTATTTTGTGGCTATCCACAATATGTTTGGTTTGGTAATTTTCAAAATGCCAATTAGATCAAACTCACATTTTATCTGTTAATACCTTACAGTCTGCACGTTCGAACAGCCCTGCCTGGCATTTGAGACTTCCTACTCTCTTCCATTTTCTATTAAGCAAAAAATTCTGTTCGAACCTGGTTTCTTGACATTGTACACCCTTATAAATATGATGCAGAGTGCCTCCAGATAACCCTGCACCTGTTACTTGGGCGGGGGAAAGGTTACCACGCTCTCACTGTAACAGGCCTGAGGAGGGCTTTAGCATTTTTCAAGTAGACTGCTTCCCAGTCACAGAACTGCTGAGCAAGAGCAAAAAACTTCCCAGTGTATCATTTCACTGTTGAAAAATGGAAGAAACAGGCATATGGGGAAAAATTGAGACTTAAAAACGTCCAGTTAAAAAAAAAAGAGCTTCTCAATGCTTCCAGTAGAACAGAATAATAGCCTTTGAAAAGCCCATTTCAACAGCTGTTATACAACACTGCACTCGCTCAGCCTACGAGACACAAGGTCACCGCTTTCTTTTTACTATCCATCCCCTCTTTACCACTTTATTGACTTTCTCCTTTCAAACATCTTAAATATTGAATTCTAATTTCCTTCTTAAAGAAAGATTTCTCATAAAGATTTGCAGACAGTTACACAATTGTTGTTTGAGATGAATTCTTTCTACTTTATCATTGAACTCACAAAATAGGAACAAGTATTTTGGACCAGACAAAGAAAGTCTGTTGAGTAAGTTGCTGCCTTAACGCTCTTATGGGCAGTTCCTAAATAAAAGGGATAGTGCTGGGGCCATGTTTTGATATGACATTTTTAAAAGCTTCTTACTATTTTGTTACACTTTCTTTGTACGCTATCATTTTCTTAAGAACTGCATTTTACAGAATGTACCACCCTGAAATCATACAAACAAAGAGCATGAGTGACTTTGAGAAAAAGAAATGTAAGTAGGCACATTTTCTTTTGATTTTGAAAAAATATCTGTGTTCTCTGTGTTGAAACATTCATATTACATAGCGCATTGCATTTATGCTGAAATCAGGTCTGAGTAATGTAAGAACAGGAGTTGTGCTTTGACAGAAGATTTTGCATTCATTACCTTTTTCCTGAAGAAAAGTAATGAAGCAGGAAATGGTCAAATAATAAGCAGCTGAATACACAATCATCTCCACTATCCTTTAAACTTTAAACCTTTATAGAAAATAATATGCAGTCCTTTGAATCTCATTATAAATACAGGTAAAGCTCCTCCATTTTTAAAAGAATATCTCTTGAATGACCTTCAGATGTCAGACATTACTCTATAGCTTCAGATAATGCATATAATTTGAGTTTTGAATCACTGCTTGATATTAGTTCAGCTCAGCTAACATAAATGATTCATTCATTCTTGGATTAACTAATATCTATGAATGTTTTTATGGGGGCCAGTTAGTTAATTAGAGCTTGTATTGTTGACATGCCTCAAACATTTAGTGTCAAAGAAACAAAACCTTTCTCACTCAGGGAAAATATACATGGCCAGCTATAAAAAAAAAAAGGTGTCTTTGGTGAAACATAAGTATGTCTTTTATAGCCACAAAGTTAGGTATGGATAAAATAAAATGCATTTTATGATTTCTTTAAATCTATTATCTTGTCATTCTAAAACCACATTTCACTGAGCTATTGGGACATTCAGTAATAGTCATGACTGAGGCTTTCTGTTTAGAAATTGTACAAACACACTAGGTTTTTATACACTTCTCCAAAGTACACTGCTGATTATATGATTATGATGATTAGTCCCTACTAATTCCAACTGAGAAATACATTGTTCCACTCTAAGAGTTCCATCAGATTCTTGCAATCTTCTACTTTGGGGCAATTTATGGAGCTTTGATGATGCTAGTAAATTTCTGAGGTCCATTTATCTAAACTTCTGCTCTAAGAGAAATGAGCAAACTGTAACATGACTTCTAGTAGTGTTAAGATGTGTCCCTGGGACGACTCTTTTTGAGTTTCTGTCTAATAAAGCTCAGGGCTGTCTTTTCTAGCTAATGCTTTAAACAGGCCCCAACCTCCCTTTCTTAGCCATTTACTAAAAAGGCTGACAATTCTGAGTGCTTCCTGTGGCCATCAGAGGTGTATATGTAACTCAGGGGTGCCTTTCTCGAGGACCCAAAACAAAGTGACAGCAGTTTTCTCTCTTCGAGTTTCCAATTTCTGAGAAAAGAGATTTTGCTAATTTTGTCTGTGACTTGATTTTGTTTTTCAAAGCGTTAAACCTGCCATTTTCTCTCTGAGGAATAGCTGTTACTATACTCTGAATTCCACCTGGATGACTTCTCAGCTCTATATTACCTTTAGAAACAAGGCCCTGTTTCAAATTTTCTGTAATTTGTATACTCAAAAATGGTATCTATTCTCTTGAGTTGAAACTTCACAAAATAAACATTAGAAAATATACAAATTTTTAAATACACACAAGGGTATATAAATATCTATCATACTTACACATAGACATATATATAATGTAGCTATGTCACATATAATTTATACATATATACCTAAAGAAATATGTTTGTATGTATAAATACATATTTCTACATATACATAAATATACATTTGTATATACACATGTAGACACCCATGTGTTATACAATTCTATATTTATAAAATTATTCAGTTATGATAAATGCACATTGAAAAAGTATTTTGGTTAAAAATATAAACTAAAGATATTACTTTCTTAGAAAATAATTCTATTACTTTCTTAGAATTATCTAGCACTGCAAATGCCAGCAAAGTCAGGGTCAGGGATCATTTTATCATCCAAGCCAAAAACAAAAAATTACCTTTCTATTTTAAATCTGATGCATTAGGTAATAGCCTTTGTGTGACAATCATATTCACATTCAGCATTTGCAACATCAGATGCCAATTTCTCAGGATTTAAAGATGACATGTACTGTAATTTTGAATTGAATATAAGTCAGAGATTTGTTAATCCTGAATAGGAATTCCATTTACACCTGCTTGGAAGTTCACACATCAATGGCATGATGTTTAATTCCCTTTTGCAGACCAGGATGGGAACTGTTCTTGTGTTTTTTTCCTTTCTCCTTTTTCCAAATTTTAATGATATCATTGAAGCACAGAAGCAATGATTCATGAGTTTCATGAAATATTTCAGCATAGCATTCTATCAATTTCAAGCTTCTAAAACTACTATTTTTTCATTAAAGACTACAATAGCCAAGTTTATTATTTGGCTCTTACTCTCTCATTTAATTCACAAGAATGAAGTAGTGCTTAATTGTAAATATATGGGTCTTCATGCATATGCATAGACTCACATCTATGTGTGCATGTGCATTTATTTACCAATGGATTTATTCATAAATAATGTAGAACATTAGATATAAAATGTGATGCAAATGTCTATTGTTATATTTCTAAGTATGAGAATTTGAGTAAATTAGAAAAGCTATTTGATCAGATATTCTCAACTGAACATTAGATTCTCAAATGAAATATCAAAATACATGATTTTTTACTAAACTGTCAAAATCTCAACATATTCAGGTAAGAAATATTTTTAGCAAACAGAAGACAGTATGTTTTGTAGGAGCTTCTACAAAGCTTTTGACTGAAAAAATCACCTATCATTTATTTTATTATGGAAATATTCATATGAAGGTTGAAAAGGCCTACAATGAACATGAAGATATCTTCCAGCTATACTCAAGACTTTTCACAATTTTCTGTATATATTTACTCATTTTATTTATATATTATTTGCTTTGTTGTACCATCTAAAATAAATAATAATTTGTCACAAAATATTTCATTATGTCATATAAAACTCTCCCACACAATTTATAAACCACATACACATTACACCTATAAATAAAAATTCCATTATGTCCCCTTATATTCATGTAATATTTAAATTTCCCAGTACCCACAAAATTTTCTTAAACTGTTTTTTTTATCTTTAATAGCCAAGGCTAACATTGGTAATTATGTAATGTTATAACAAGTGCCTCTAATTGAACCAGCTATGAGAAATGGCACCTTTCAATTTAAAAATAAGTATCAAAATTTCCCATCGATAACAATGTATTAATTTTATTGCACTAAGAGAGAAAACCACTTTGACAAAAATTTGGTACGATTTTAAAATAACAAAGTTAGGAGAGAATATTTGTGAGTTTTTAGGGCCTCATTAAAAATCACGAAACTGGAAGGATTTGGCAATTTATGCCATGAATGCTTTGGGCTAGTAGGCACAGTGAAGTGGGAATCTTAAAGTGGGTCTTAAAGGTGCCACTAGTTCTAAAATGTAAGTGATTTTAGTTGACTCACAGCCTTATCTTCCAAGGGATAGTGTCTCCTAGAGCAAAAAGCTATATTCCTCCAAAACTCCCACTTCTGTGTACACAGCATAGAGAGAGAAAGGGAAATACGTTGATTTCAATTCTTAGAAACTTGAAGACCAAAGACAATGAATCTGATATTCAGATTCAAAACCTCTTAGTAGAAAAAAATTTCTAGCTGATTGGATAAAAAAATCATAAGCCATCCATATTCTGTCTCTAGGAGATATATATAAAAATCAAAACTCAGGGTAGAGGTATGGAAAACAGTATTTCAGGCAAATGAAAATCAGAAGAAATGTTGGACTACAATCTTATTTTCATATACCACTAGACTCAAACCAACTAAAATTAAGAAAGATAAAGATGGTCATTTCACACTGGTCAAGAGAACAAGATCATAAGAGAACATTTCGATTCTAAATGTTTATGCACCCAATTTAAATGCTTCCAGATTTATGAAATATACCTAAAATGGTTTGAGCAGTATAATATCCTATAGCACCATAATAGCTGGGGATTTTAATACCCCTTTGGTTGGACTGAACAGATCATCTAAACAGAAAACTAACAAACATACAAGGAACTTAAATGTGACCCTAAAACAAATGGCCTTAATAGACATTTATAGAATAGATCATCCCAAAGCTAAGAAATGTAGGTTATTCTTGTCAGCTCATGGAACATACTCCAAAATAGATCATTTCTAAGTCACAAATCAAACCACAACAAAATATAAAAATTGAAATTATATGTTATATCTTCTCAGACCACAAGCAAATAAAAGTGGAACTTAACTCCAAAACAATTTTCATCTTCACACAAAGGCATGGAAACTAAACAACCTTATGGTGAATTGTAGTTGGGTCTAGGAACAGATAAAAGAGGAAACTGTTAAATTCCTTGAACTTAACAACAATGAAGTTACAAGTTACCAAAACCTGACAGACACTGAAAAAATAGTCTTAAGAGGAAAATTTATCACATTAGATGCCTACATCTAGAAAACAGGGGAGAGCACATCAATAACCTAATGAATCATCTTAAGGAAACGGAAAAGGAAGAGCAATCCAATTCTAAGCCCAGCAGAAGAAAATAAATAACCAAAATTAAATCATAAATAAATGAAATTGAAAATAATCATATAGAAAATCAATAAATGAAACTTTGGTTTTTGGAAAAGATAGATAAATCAATAAACCTTTGGCCAGATTAACTAGAAATAGAAATGTAAGCTCTCTAATAACCTCAATCAAAAAGGAAAAAGGGTAAATAACAATCGGTACCACTGAGATATAAGAGATCATCTCTGACTACTACAAGAAACTCTATGCCCAGAAATTGGGCAATTTGGAGGAAATGGAGCAATGCCTAAAATCACACACTCAACCTACACTTACCCAGTAAGAAATAGATGTCATAAATAGACCAATATCAAACACTAAAATTGAGGAAACAATAAAAAATATATATTCCAACAAAAAAGCCCTGGTTCACTTGGCTTCAAATCAGAATTCTATCAAACCTTCCAAGATTGTACCTATACTGCAGAACCTATTTCAAAACATTGACAAGGAAGGAATCTTCCTTAACTCATTCTATGAAGCAAACATCACACTGAACTCAAACCCAGGAAAAGATCCAACTAAAAAGTGAACTACAAATCAATTTCACTGGTCAATATAAATGCAAAAATACTCCCTAAAATGTTAACCAATAAATTATAGCTACACATTAAAAATTATACATCATAATCAAGTAGTCTTCATCCCAGGGATGCAAAACTGGTTTTACATACAAAATTTTATAAATGTAATTCACCATATTAATAGAAACAGAAACAAAGAACCTATGATCCTCTCAATACATGAAGAAAAAGCATGTGATAAAATTCAGCATCTTTTTCTTACAAGAACATTATGAATATAAGCATAGGTGGTATATTTCATAAAATGATTGAAGTCTTCCACAACAAAACTACAGCTAATATCATACTGAATGGAGCAAACTGAAATCTTTTCCACTCACTACTACTATTCAACATAGTGTGGTAGTTCTAGCTAATGTAGTCAGGCAAGAGAAGGATATAAGGGATATCCAACTGAGATCAGAAGAGGTCACTCTCCCTCTTGGCCAACAATATGATGTTATACTTAAAAAACCCCAAAGAGTCAACCACAATACTCCAATAAGTGACCAAGAAATACAGTAACATCCTAGGGAATAAGATCAATGTCCACAATCCAGTAGCCTTTGTATATGCCAATAATAGTCAAGTTAAGAAGCTAATCAGACATTCAATTCCCTTCACAGTAGCTTCAATGAAAGGAAATACTTAGGAAAGTACCTAACAAAAGAGGTGAAGGACTTCTACAAAGAGAATTATGAAATCCTAAGAAAAGAAATAGCAGAAGACATTAAGAAATGGGAAAACATACAGTGCTCTTGGCTGAGAAGAACTGGCATTAATAAAATGTCTATACTACCCAAAGCAATCTACAATTCAATGAAATCCCCATTTAAATGCTAGCATCATACTTTGAAGAACAAGAAATAATAGTTATTCATTTTGTATGGAACCAGAAAAAAAGTGTATAGCCAAGACAATTTTTAGTAATAAAAACAATGCCAGAGGCATCACTCTACCATATATAAGGTTATTTTACAAGTCCACAGTGGTCAAAATAGCATGGTATTGGCACAAAAACAGAGAAATGGAGATATGGATCAAAATGGAAAACCACTTGGAATGAAATCAGTGTGTTATATCCATCTGATCTTTGGTAAATCAAACAAAAGCATACACTGGAAAAAGAATTCCTATTCAATAAATGGTGCTGGGATAGTTGGACAACTTCATGTAAAAAACTGAAATTGGACCAGCACCTTTCATCATGTACAAAAATTGACTTCAGATGGATAAAAGATTTAAATTTCAGTCATGAAATATAAAAAAATCCTACAAGAAAATGTGGGAAAAACTCTTGAGGATGTTGGCCTAGAGAAAGATTTTATGAAGAAGATGTCTATGTTAATTGAAACAAAAAAATAAACAAATGGGACTTAATTAAACTGAAATCTTTTGCACAGCTAAGGACACAAAAATAGAGCAAATATACAACCTTCAGAATGGGAAAAGATATTTGCATATTATGAATCACACAAAGGTTTGATAACTATGCTCTATAAAGAATTCAAATTAATCAACAACAAAAAAAGAGCAAACAATCCTATTTATCACTGGAGAAGAGACATGAACAGTATCTTTTCTGTGGGTGACAGAGGAATGGCTACCAAACTCATGGAAAAATGCTCATCAACACTAAACTTCAGAGAAATGCAAATCAAAACCACCCTGAGATATCACTTCACCCCAGTGAGAATAGCTCACATCACAAAGCTGCAGAGTTGCAAATGGGTATGCAGAGAGAGGGACACTTTTACACTGTTGGTGGGACTAATACAGCCTCTTTGGAAAGAGGTATGGAAAATCCTCAAGGAACTCAAATTAGAGCTCCCAGCTGACCATGCAGTTGAATTACTAGGCATCTATTCAGAAGAAAAAAATCATCTTATCACAAAGACATTTGCACTAGACTATTTATCACAGTTCAATTTATAATCTCTAAGAGGTGGAAACAATCTAAAAGCCCATCTATTCAGGAACGGATTAATGAGCTGTGGAATATATATACCACGGAGCACTATCCAGCTGTAAGAAAAGATAGTGACTTTATATCTTTGATATTGTCCTGGATGGAGTTGAACAAGTTCTTTTTAGTAAATTATCACAAGAATGGGAAAGTAAGTATGGAATGTACTCAATTTTATTATGAAGCCAATAGATAATCTAACACATGCCCACATAGGAGAAAAACTTAATTCTATTCAAGTTTAGGGGACGAGAGATGAAGGGGAAAAGGTGAGATTGGTGTGCTCCTTCTTAGAGGGTACAAGGTAGGCGTGTATGGCACACCTTTTTAGTTTGGGAAACCACGATAAGATGGACTGTACCTAACAAATTAAAATAATATGTGATATGGTTATTTGTACCCTCACAATAACCTAAATTAAAAAAATATGTACATACTGACTTAGTGCCTGTAGCACAGTGGTTATGGCGCCGACCCCATGTACCGAAGGTAGCGGTTCAAACCCTGCCTGGGCCAGCTAAACAATGACAACTGTACAAAAAATAGCTGGTGCTGTGGCAGGCAACTGTGGTCCCAGCTACTTGGGAGGCTGAGGCAAGGAATAGCTTATGCCCAAGAGTTTGAGGTTGCTGTGAGCTGTGACACCACAGTTGCTGAGGACAACATAGTGAGACTTTGTCTCAAAAAAAAAAAATAAATAAAAAAAATACATCCAATCATCCAATAAGTTTTAATTAAAAGCCTGGCATAGAGTGTTGGCTATAAAGGCACTGGTACGGCCGGCTGCAGACAATCTCAATCATATGGGCTAACATAAGGTTCATGGTCTTTTTTCTTGAAATTAGATAGTTTATCTGCATTTTATTTAATTTTATTTTCTCTTATTCTTGGTATTATGAGTTCCCCTTGTACCCCAGGGGAAATAATTTTCTGGCTTTTTCCACCAGCTTAAAGTTGTGTCTTTTTGTATTTTTGATGTGGCAGTGGTTGTTTTCAACAGAGGAAATGATCCTTAAATAAGGCTCTAGTATTCTCTTGTCAGGCCACAATTCCAGGTAAATGTTTCCTGTTTCAATTATTTCTCAAACCCAGAGAAATTCCACTGTGATGAGCCCGATGGGAAATACAGATTCTTTACGTGTCTGCGGCACCAAAGGTTCATCCTCCTATTTCAGAAATTCATTAGAAAAATTCTGTGTCTTGGGTTATCATTTTTACAAGTTGTGTCTTCCAACCAAAGTTTTATATTTCAGTGAATTTTCATTTCTTCTTTTTGTAGTGTGTGATTTGTGTGACCTAAGTAATCTTTGCTTATACCACAGTCATGAAAATTACAACCTATCACATCTCCACTATTCTATAACTTGACATTTTAGGTTTAAGTATTTATACATTTCAATAATTTTATATATTGTGTCAGAGAAGCATGGAGATTAATTTTCTATATAAACATTCATTGTCATTTATTGAAATCACTGTCATTCCGTAGTTCAATATCCTTGATAAATACCTGTGGTTGTAAACAAAGTGTCACAAGATGGGTGGCTTAAACAACAGAAGTTTATTGCCCCACAATTCTAGATGCTGGAAGTCTGAAATCAACAGAGTCAGAGTTTGTCAACTGAGTCTGGGAAGAAGAATATCTTTCATGTCTCTCTGCTATCTTTTGGGAGCGTCAGACACATGATATCCTCCTTGTGTATTCACAAAATCTTCTCTCTTTATCGATCGCCCTGTGTGTCCAAGTTTCTTCTTTTTATAAGAGGACAATCGTACTAAATCAGGATCTCATCTTAACTAGAGAATCAACAAGCATGGAGCTTTATTTCCAAAAAACGTCATATCAGTAAGTGTATAAGGGTTAGAACTTCAACATTTTTTTTTTAGGAAAATACAATTCAAACTTTGTATGTGTTGGTCTGTTTTAAAACTTGTTATGATGTACCTTTATGTTTATTCTTATACAAACAGCACAATGTCTATTTTCCTGTAGCTTCTCAATAAGTACTGATTTAGACATCAATTTTAGAATCAAATTGTCAAGTTCCATATCACACATGTGCGCGCATACACACACACAGCAGCTGGATTTTCATTTTAATTACATTAATAACACAGATAAATTTGGAGATAACTATTACTTAATATTAAGTTTTTCAAATTGAAGGCAAACAATATATCCTTATTTATTTTGCTTTCTTTATAAGTTTTTTTCTCAAAATATCTTTAAGTTTCCAATGTTTAGGTTACAGTGCCTGAGAATTGTTTTACGCTTCTCTTGGGCAGTGCCTACGGCTCAGTGAGTAGGGTGCCGGCCCCATATACCGAGGGTGGTGGGTTCAAACCTGACCCTGGACAAACTGCAACAAAAAAATAGCCAGGCGTTGTGGTGGGCACCATAGTTCCAGCTACTCCGGAGGCTGAGGCAAGTGAATCACTTAAGCCCAACAGCTGTGATGTCACGGCACTTTACTGAGGGTGACAAAGTGAGACTCTGTCTCTAAAAAAAAAAAAAGAAAGAAAAATGTATTTCTCTCTTTAAAAGAGAATTCTAATATTCTCTTGAATACGCACTGAACTATGTAAATAAAGAAAAGATGTATAAAGGTATTTTATTTGATTTATACTTTTATATAGCCCTAGTGAATTCTGCAACATCAGGAGAGACTCTGATCAAGAAATAATAGTGAGGCCACTCTTGAATTCCTGATCCCTGGAAACTAAAAAGAAAACAAAGGTGTATTGTACTTAATGCCATGAAGTTTTTTTTTTTTTTTTTTTGAGACAGAGCCTCAAGCTGTCACCCTGGGTAGAGTGCAGTGGCATCACAGCTCGCAACAACCTCCAGTTCCTGGGCTCAAGCAAGTCTCTTGCCTCTGCCTCCCAAGTAGCTGGGACTACAGGCGCCCGCCACAACGCCCGGCCATTTTTTGGTTGCAGCCGTCATT
>CAUYON010083769.1:0-50733 GCA_963573935.1 Arctocebus calabarensis | reverse complement strand
CAGAAATATTTTGATCATACTGTTACAGATATCCTTCATGGCATTTCCTTGATCACTATATAAAGACATTAATACTCTACCTTTAATAAGTTTCGCCAGTACCCGGCTAAGATGCACCGTAGGTGTGTTCCCACTAATTGCCCTCCCTCTACCCATCCTCCCCCCACCCCTCCCCAGTTTTATGATGCCAGTGAGTATAAGGGAATTTCCAGAGCTGTACACTCACCTGCTAAAAACACACTGAGAAAAAGCAAAATAAAACATGCAGGTTATTGAGATGCACATGTTAAATAATTATATATCTGTATCTAATTACATATTAAACAGGATGGTATTGCATATAAATATTTGTTTGCTGTTTAATATGATGAGTCCTTACTTATAGTAAGAAGACTTTTATCAAAAGCCAGGGTTCTCTGTGAATTAGAAATTCAGCCTGGAATTTGAGAGAGAGGCCTTAGAGTTAGGTGCCCACATTCTACCCCGGAACACTTTCTATTTGTGAGTTTTGACACATTATTTAATCCCTCTGAGTTTCTGATTTTTTCTCAAGGGAAAAAAAAAAAAGAAAGAAAGAAAACGGTAACAATTTCCACTTTAAATGATGGCTGGGGGTTTTAGGGTTTTGTGTGTAAAGTGTTTATTCCCATGCTCAATACTTTGTATGCTTTTAACAAATGTAAGCTTTCTTTGCAAACTGTGCTTTTTGATGAATTCCATAACCTGATGTTTCAGAACTCTTTAGTGTCCTGGGTATAATAATACCACAAGAATAAAATACATTGTTACTTACTATAGTCATCATGAGTTACTAGAGATTTCCAGGCCTTAGTCCTCCCTCCTCCAGAAGCTCTGTACCCTTCAACAAACATCTCCCCACTGCCCACCCCCAAGTCTACTCCAAACACTGTTGTATTCTATACTGGACAATTACGAAGAGTGTTGATTTTATATGTTCTTATAAAAAATAAATAAATATTCAAGGTGAAGACTACATTAATTATTTTGATTTAGCCATTCCACAAAATATTCATAAACCAAAATTAATGACCTAGTACACAATGGGAGGTTGGGGAAGGGGAGAGCAAAGAGAGGGAAGGAGGGAGGGGGTGGGGGTTATGGTGTGTGACACACCTTTCGGGGGCAGGACACAATTGTAAGAGGGATTTTATTTAACAAATGCAATCAATGCAACCTAGTTCAAAAAACTAATAAATAAATAAATAAAATAAAATAAAATAAAATCTATTAGGCCTTAATTTATGCCCTATCATAGGGGTCCAAGGGATACTGAGAAGAATGGGTTTGCTGTTGTTTGGGAGAGTGGTCTGTATACGTCTGTTGGATCTACTTGGTTTATTCTATCATTGAAGTCCTTTATTTTCTCATTTCTCTATCCATTATTGAAAATGAGATACTGAATTCTTAGCAATTATGGTAGAAAAGTATTTCGCTGTTCATTTATATAATTTTTTGTTTTGTATATTTTGATGATCTGTTATTAGGCAAATAAATGCTTATAATTATTTTTAAAAATTAGATGGCAATAATCTAAGAAACAGGTAAAATTGGATGTTTTCCTTCTTTATTACTTCAGAGAAAAAGAGCAATTAATAATCTGTACCCAAGACAAAGAAAGGATTAAAACTCAGAAAGTATTAAGTAAGATATTCCATTTCTGTTACAGTTAAAATGGTCATTTGTTGTGTTTTCTGCTCAGAATAAAAAACAAAAAAAAATTAAGCATCTACTAAGATCACTAAGTAAAATTATGGTAGATCCCATTCTCTCTAAAGTTGTAATCTCTGTATCTAAGACTTTATATTCTAGTATATAGTAACATTTTCAAATTTGAACATTATTGCAACCTACAGTGCAAGATGATATTAGCAGTACAGAAACAAAAGATATTTATCACAGAAGCATTTTTATACATACTCTTAGTGAAAATTAATAATGAGAGACGTTTTTTGTCTTTTTTTGTTTTTTTTCAAGACAGTCTCACTCTGTTGCTTATGCTGGAATGCAAGGACATCAGCTTCACTCACAGAAACCTCAAACTCCCAGGTTTAAGGGATTCTCCTGCTTCAGCCTCCCAAGTAGCTTCGGAGGTGCACCAGGACACCTGGCTACATTTTCTATTTTTAGTAGAGATGAGAGTCTCCCTCTCGCTAGAGGAAAGGAAAAAAGTATGCATATCAATAGCATAGGCTAGAGCTGGTTCAAACTTCTGAGCTCAAGACATCCTCCCCCCTCAGCACATACAGCCATGAGAGACTCTTGGTAGAATAAAAATGGATTTTGCATCTTATTGCAGAGGTAGAAAGTTAAAAAACTAAAATTATAAATTTATATTAATTATATGTAAGTTGTAGTAACTGTAATTTATATTTGTTTAATTAATACAGCTAAAGATTAATCCCAAGTAGTTTTCTTCACAGTCTTTTTTTTTTTTTTTTTTTGGCGGTTTTTGGGTGTGTCTGGGTTTGAACCTTCCACCTCCGGTATCTGGGACCGGCACCCTATTCCTTTGAGCCACAGGCACCACCCCAATCCCAACTTTTCTTTTTAAAAAATGTTATTGAGCCATTTACAATAGTATTTTTAGCGAGAACAATACATGCTAGTGAGAAATTCCCAACCTAGAAATTTAGTTTTAAAATGCAGTGCTGGTTGCCATGTATTAATAACTATTATGGCTGCTTTTGCAGCCACAGATGGGTATTTTTTAAGGGAAAGGATACATGGTTGGTTCTCATTTAAGGAATTTTCAGACTTTATATTTTAACACGAACCACCTCCAAACATTTCAGTTGTAGACATGTTTGAACAATCTTTACTCATCCCGTTTTTTTCAATACGGATCAATTTTTTTGATTGTACAAACTGCAGGACTTTCAATGACCATACTTCGGATTTTCACCGTCTTTCATTTCAACCAGGTCTGTTTCTTTTTCCTGGGCTGTATTTCCATCAATCACTCAAATGATTGTTCATTAGAAATATACATGTTATGGAAAAACGTATTTATGTTATGTTTTTCCATAACATAAATTTTATCATTTTGTATTAAAAATTCTATCTACAAAATTATAAATTTCCTCAAATGGAAAGTATAATTTCAGTGTTGCTTCTCAAAGAAAAAAAATTTTCATATAATACTTATGATATTGCAATTTGAGTGACATCTTAAATTACTCCCATAAATTTCAATCTAAATAGAAGCATCAGGACAAAGAGTGCTCAAAATCAATTACTCCCTAAGGAGTACCCTTGAAATCCATATGTAAAGAGGCTACATTTTCTAAAAGAGAAAAATGGGATGAGAAAGGTAAAACTGAAAGGAAAAAAGTATGCATATCAAGAACATAAAGTACACCCACCTCAGACACGTGCTAGCTGGAGACAGTGAGGTGGAAGTGGTAGGCAGCAGGCAGTTAGGATGGCTCTCCCAGGAAGGAGGACACAGCAAGGCCCACAGATCTCCTTTTGCTGCCCCCTCTTGTATCTGTCCCAACTGATTGCCCACACCTGGGGAGGAGGGCTCACACTGCAAATGTACCAATCAGAACTCAGCATACTGACTGCAAAAGGATGCTGAAGATGCCTAGCCCAGCAACAGGTGCAACAGAGTCTTGAAGGTAACCTAGAACAGTCTTGTTATCATGTTATGAACTTAACTCTGCCTTGTGGGCCCTCCTTCCCGGTAGGTGCTCAGAGTGGCTCATGGGAGGTCTGCAGGTTCAGCAAGGCTCTGATTAAAAGGTGACCTCTGAACTATGAGGTAGGCCCAACCCAGGCAGCATAAGACTTTGCTACATCTGGAGGGGTCTCTTTCTTACTCTATAAACCTATCTTTCTCTTCCTGAATAAACTTTGATTCATGTTGCCTGAAACTGCAACAAGTTAGGAAGCAAGCAGCTGCCTTGAATCCCAACCGAAAGAAAAGTACTACAGTCAGCAAAATTAATAACACAGGTTGGAAGTTAGAGATAGCATATCTGAAAATGTCAAACTTGGCCGTTCCTCAGTACTGAACCTTAGTAGTGAGAATTACAAATATACTAGTATGCCAAGGATGTTAAATGCTTTTAAAAGTCAAAGTTATGCAAAGTCTTCCAAAGTTAGGCAGAAGTCTTTCATTATCAGATGCCTGAATTAGAGGCCAATGGCTGAAATCCCACTGGGATGAAAGAGAGAAATTAAACTGCAACAGAGAAATCAGGATTTCAGAAAAGCGTAGCAGATCTTCCTAGGTCAGTAGTATTTATTTAAGGTCCTAACATCAGAGCTCTGGCTTTGTTTAATTAGTTTACTAAAATAACTATCAGATTCTTTTCTCTTGACTCTTTTTCTGTGATGCCTTTTTTCTTTTCTGTCTCTGACTCTAATTTTTCTCGCAGAGAATTTCTGAATTAATCTCCCTCAGGTTCTTTCATTCTATTAGTGTTCAGAAAATCTACAACAGTTCCCGGTTGTCTTCCTAAGCAGATTAAAATTACTCTCCTTGTTTTCTTTCTGATTCTTTGCTGTATTTCTACCTCCTAATTAGACAAGACTGTTTTTTCTGCCCCTCCCCAATACGGACCTTTCTCTAGTGGTGATATTATCATCTGTATGTACCATGTACTTGCTGATCATCGTACCTTTGCTCCCTTGCTTCCTGACTGAAATCTACCTTTTCTTCCTCTCCAGCAGTTGAAATATTCCTTATCTGTTCTATAAGCTTCATCTTAATTTCAGCTACTTAAGGGCATGAACTACATCTTACTTTTTTTAAAATTAAATCATAGCTGTGTACATTAATGCAATCATGGGGTACAATGTACTGGTTTCATATACAATCTGAAATATTTTCATTGAACTGGTTAACATAGCCTTCATGGCATTTTCTTAGTCATTGTGTTAAGACATTTATATTCTGCATTTAGTAAGTTTCACCTGTACCCTTCTAAGATGCACCACAGGTGTGGACCCACCAATCACCCTCCCTCCATCCATCCTCTCCTCCCTTGCCCCTTTTCCCTTATTCTTGGGCTATAATTGGGTTGTAGCCTTCATATGAAAGCTATAAATTAGTTTCATAGTAGGGCTGAGTACATTGGATACTTTTTCTTCCATTCTTGAGATACTTTGCTTAAAAGAATATGTTCCAGCTCCATCCATGTAAACATGAAAGGGGTAAAGTCTCCATCTTTCTTTAAGGCTACATAATATTCCATGGTGTACATGTACCACAATTTATTAATCCATTAGTGGGTTGATGGACACTTGGGCTTCTTCCATGACGTGGCAATTATGAATTTGGCTGCAAAAAACTTACATTTTTTGTTTTATATTCTAGGATGGATACTACATAGATAGTTGGAGATATTTTCCCTCATTAATGAAAGGCAAATTCAAGGGGTTCCATTAAAGTATGTGTTATAGAATGAAGGATAATAGAAAGAAGAGAAGAAATTGAAAAAAGAGGGAATGTGTTCTCCAGGTGGCATTCAAGAACAGATATTTATTCTTTCACAGTTCTGGAGCCTAAAAATCTGAAATACCAGTAACAGAGCCCCATAATCTTTCTTAGCAAGCTCGGAGATAACTATTTCACCTGCCAAAATTCTTATTTCCTATAGTACAGATAATTTATCATTTTTTTCTTTCATAGCATTTTCTGGACTTTCCTTGTCCTATATAAGGGTTGGGCATGGTGTGGGTAGGTATTTGGGATAAGAGGAAAGCTAGCCAAATTGTATTTCCCAGGCTTCTGTGCTAATTGGATATCTAAGTCTGGATATTTATTTTCCCCCCACTTATATTTTCTGTTAATATCTCAGCCACCAGTTAGATATATTTTCCATTAAATGTAAGATATATTTTTCTTCCTCCAGCTGTCTTAACATTATCACTTGGTCTTTGAATTTTGCCAAATACATCTAGGTATATTTTTGCTTGTTTTTATCCTACTTGGAATCACTGACAGTATCTTCCAAATGACCTGGGAAGTTATCAGTCATTATTTTCCAGGTTTGTTTCCCCTAATTCTCTGTGTTCTCCTCTTGGACTGCTTTCGACCATGTTTTTCATATTCCTTCTGCTTCAGTCTGTTTTGTTATGTTCCAATCTTTATTCTCTCCTTGTGTTTTAGTTTGCATACGCTTTCTAATATATTTTTGAGTTCAGCATATGTTCTATGCAAGGACTAGTCTGATTTTCATCACATCCATCGGAACCACTTCACTCTTCTTCATATAAATATATACGTATTCCATGGATATTCTCCATCTGTTTATCCACATTGATTTTCATTTTCTCTCTGTTCTACAACATATGAACATAAATATTTTAAAGTCCTTATTGATACCATTACATTTACATCATGTTTCAGCCTTCTCTTACATAGACTGTTGTATCTACACTTATGACTGATTTCCAGTTCAGATGACTAATAACTTGATATTTTATGTCATATATTGGGTATGATAAATTGCAAAGACACTAGATTATGTTGCTTGTTTTTGCTATCTTCTGGACTTACTCTTAAGGCATGAGTCTTAATCCTACAATCTGGTCCTTTTTGCTAAGCACAGATTTTCTGGTTTTTTAATCAGAAGCTTGGTTGTACCAAGATTGTTTATTTCTGACTGAGCTTAGATTCCTACAGCTTCACAGAATTATGTGTTAGGTAGCTCACTATATGAGCAGAGCACATGATGGATGTGGCTGTTTAAATTGGTCTGGGTCAGGCTGACCTGGCTTTTATGGGAATGAGGCTGATTAAGACCTGGCAGGTGGGTTGTTCTCAAGAGCTTGCACATGGGTTGTTTTGAGAACAGTTAATTAAAATCCGTGGAGACATCGAAGAAGCAGCTGACATTTTTCAAAGTTGTGTATAAAACCCAAAACAGCTTTCCATGGAGCCTGTCACTAGGACAGGACCTGGCTTATTGTCCAGATGAATAAATACGTCCTTTCTCTTACCAAAATCTTGCTGTTTTGTTCGATTATTTTGGTGACTGCTTGATCAAACAGGTGCATCTCTTCAAATCTCTCTTTCCTTCCTGTGACTGACCTCTGCTAGTGACCTTGGAGTTTCACCTTCTCAATGCACAGCCAAGCCATGAGCCAGAGATATGGAATTTTATGGGTATTTGTATTGGTCCTTCTGGGCAGTGCTCTCCTCTTTGGTTATTCCTAAAACCCAAGTCAGCACGGCAGCAAAAAGTATTTTTGTTCTTCTAGCCAATGACATTGCCACTTTGGTTTGTATTTCTGTTTGTGTGCCCTGTGATCTGGGAAGGGCTCCCCCAGGGAGAGCCCAGGAGCAGCCTGATGTTTCATTTTATGAGTCCGCTTCTCTCAAGAATTCTCAGCCTGCAATGTTAATGCCCCGTGTCTGCTTGAGATGTGTACTTAGGTTTTCTAGGTTCTGTTTTGTTTTTCCTTTTGTTTTTGTTGTTGCTACCCACTACATAGAGCTGAATTCATTAGTCATTAGCCTCAGAAGCAATACCGTGGACATAGCTGGGGCCACTTTTCTTAAGAAAGGTTCATGGGACAAATGGTCCCCTTAAGGGAAAGTAAATATTGTCCATATATAATGGGGGCAAATATGTGCATGGAAGGAAGTGAAATTCAGTAACTAGGAGAATACGTCAGATATATTTATTGCTTATCAAGCATCACCATATCTTTAAATTCCTAGTTGTGGGATTGAGATCAATTCTGGCAAAGGGATATGAGCAGAAATAACATGAGAAAATTCTTTGTAAAATTGCCAATCAGTCTTCTACTTTGAAGCTCCTGATATAAAACAATTCTTGAGTCATTAGTTAAAGGAAATCAACCAAGCAAACCGGGACTGCATCTGAGTAAGAACTCCACATTTACTGCATTTTCCCCTGAGATGTAAGGACTTATTTTGTAAATACAACACATGTCTAAAACTCATCTTATTACTGCATAAACTCTAAATGTATTCTGAATATATTACTAAGTAGTACTTAGTAATCAATTACTAAGCGTATTTTCTCATTAGGCTCAGGGAGAGTTAAATAAAAGTATATACATATATGTGTGTGTGTGTGTGTGTATATTTTTAATAAAGAGAAAAGTGACCAAAACTTACTAGTTGTAACATAGTACCATCTTAAATCTTCCCAAATTTCCCAAGAAAACAGACAGAGGAACTAATTGTTAATGACAGAAATAAATAAATAAAACATTGAAAGTATTTTAAGCAAAAGTTAGTGAAGACGTACCCTTACAAATTCCAAAATTCCATCCCATTGTGCCAAACTACTAATGGAACTGACATCTGTACATATCATTAGCATGAGAGGAAGCAAAAACAAGTGAAATTAATTTCTGAGAGTCCTCATGCTGGGGACCCCAGACATTGCTAAAAATGAGTCATTCAGTTGGCAGAGGAGATACTTCAGGGTAATCAGGTGTAACATTCTGAGAAAAACAGCTGAACAATTGCACAGGAAGCTTTGCTGTACCCACTTAGGGGTAAGTATAAGCCAGTTTTGTATGTAATTGCAATATATATTCCTTTTTATTGAATAGAAAAGTTTGTTGTAAAGTTTATGCGGTTGGAAAAACAAGCAGAAATAGAGAAATCATGGATAACATTGAAGGAGAGTGCCAGTCGCACCCTCCATGAAATGTCTGTATATCTTCTATAATTAAGATAATAAGATATTACAACATGAAAGGACCAGAAGAAAAAATCTAAACCACAAGAAAAAATTGGAGAATAAAAAATGTACTTTATGATAATTGGTGTTGGGAAAATGGCATACTTATACAAAGACAAGCAAAATTACTTTTACACTGTGCAGATAAATATTAGTGGAAAAATGTATGAATTCATCTATAAATCTGAAAGTAGGGAAAACTTCCCTGTGACTCACAAATAGAAGCAACAATGGCTAAATTAATAATTTAAGTTATTTACTTTGTCAAAGTTTATGACAAATACATAAATGACAAAACAGTGAAACATATTTGCAACAAAAAATGTTTAAAGGCTGACAGTTCTGTTCATTAATTAGGATTTTACACTGAGGTAATTTTGCAGGAAACAAGTCAGATATTCAGATATATTCTAAGGACAAAAAGAAATGCAAGCTTTGCTTTAGCAGCATATATATGACTTATGAAACAATATGACCTTAACACCAAAAATTTAAAGCACTATGCCTAACTATTTCAAATATTTAATACTTTCTCAAATAATTTTACTGTAATATGTGTTGGTTTTGTCTGCCTGTGAAAATTTTTTCAGAGTTGTTATATAATTTTTTCAATAAAAAGAAGATATTGTATCCATTGACTTAAGATGGTTTATAGATGTTACTTGAGAGAAGTTCTATTATGATTTAATATTATTTTTCTGCCTTTGTTTCATTTAACTTTTGTGTGTATACACACACACACACACACACACGTTGGAATTATTGAGGGTTTAGCATGACCCCTGGCCTAGGATGACATGAAAATTACATATTTTGCTATACACCTAAAAATGATTCGAATGGTAAATTTCATGTTATATCTATTATAGGGTAAATAAATAAATAACATCCAAAATAACAAAATTTAAAAATATAGAAAGCAAAAATACAAGATGAAGACATCTTAAAATGTTTTTAGGAATCATATTTTTAGTAATAACAATGGTATTGGTTCCATGATGAGTTCATATTAATACTGTTAAATAAAAGAGGACTAATTAATTAGATTAGTCTCCATTTGAACAGTAAGAATGAATCCCAGATGTAACAGTGTCATGAAGTGTTAAAACAAGAAGCTCCCAATTCCTCCTGGGAAGTATTCTTACCAAAAAATAAGACATAAATTTTTAGATCAGCCTTCTAAATGTAGCTACTTTTTTCACAGGAAGTTAGTGGATCTGTGGACCATCCTAAGTCAGTGGATACAATAAGATCTTGAAAAATGAAAAATTATATTGGGTCAATGCCCTGTAATTATCAATGAAATTGTTTTAAAGGAAAGTAAAAAAAAAGTTAAAAAGCAATTAAACCTATACCAATAGACCATAATGCGTACAGTTGGTGTCCTGAGTCAAATTAAGGGACTTAAGTTACAAAGGCCATGTGATACTAGAGAGCATATGAGTACTGGGTATTTCATGACATTAAAAATCATAGTTATTAACTTAAGAATGATAAGTGAATTACTATTATATAAGTCTCTTATGGATACACACTGAAGGATCTATAAATGCAATAATTATGGAACATCTAAATTCATCTGAAAAAAATATAACATCTAGGGTGGGGGGTCTAAGGGATAGGTGTAGACTTAGAAAAATATATGCTGACCATATTGAAACTGTAAATTGGATCCATGAAGATTCATTATGCTCTTGTCTCTCTTTTACAGATTGATTCCTTTCCACAAGATTTTTAAAGAGTTTCAACACAAATCTCAAAGACCAAATAGCATCTGATCAGACAAAATAATTTTTATAAATTGTTTTCAAGGCTGAGAATGACAACAATGAGAATCTAACTGTATCCAATGCTTCATTTATCTTTCAGTATCTTTTTGTTTCAACCCATTGTCTAAGGTGCTCATACTTTCCTATCTTAAAATTAATATGTCTGGGCATCTAGAAATTTGTTAACTAAAATCAGGTTAATCAACCTTTTTGCAATAAAATAAATATTTATTTTTATGTTTTACATAAATACCTACTCTTAAATGCTAGGTACCTAGCATAAAATAAAAATTGACATAAATGTAATTTATGTAAAAAAAATTGACATAAATGTAATTTATGTAAACATTGACATAATTGACCTAAAATGTAAAAAATTGACATAAATGTAATTTATGTAAACATAAATGTAAATGTAAAACATAAAATGTAAAACAATGTAAAACATTTTACATTTACATAAATGTAAATGTAAAACATAAAATGTAAAATAATGTAAAACATAAAAATTGTACATTGACCATTTGCTCTCCACCAGGGAGAAATGTGACCTTCTTCCATGTTCTAAATAACACAACAGTACCCTAGTGATTAGTATGTCAGGTAAAATGGGACAAAAATATGTGACTGTGCAACTTTTAACAGCCAGCTCAGCCTTAAATGGGCTACCAAGGACTCTATAGGCAAGAACAGAAAATGTGAATTGATTAAGACCAGTGGGCAGTCAAATAAAAAAATCCAAGAAAATCTCATATTTAGACTATCGATAAAAACAGTCTTCTGAAAATGTTTATCTTTTAAGCTCAATAGTAAACATTCAAACATTTTCATTCATTGGAAGTATACCATCCAGGGGATTGAAGGAAAGTCATTGAACTGTAACCAAAACAAGGTTTAAAATGCTTCCTTCGCCACAAAGTCTCCTGTGCCCTGCAGTCCAGCTCTTCCCTAGCGAGGTGCCCAGTGATCTACTATGGTTTGGATTTTTTAGAGTTTTATATCAATTTCATACAAAACTCTAGCATCTGTAGTCTCAGTGACTGGCTGCTTTTATTGTGCATTGCTCCTAACAATGTAATACTAGAAAACTTTATTGTGTTATTCAATGACAGGGAGAACACGGATGACGGTGGCAGGAGGCCTGAATTCTCTCTCTGAAGCCCCAGTCTGTGAGAACTAAGATACATCTCTTGACTTTTCGGGTCTGTCAACAGTAAGACGACAGAACTGTTCTCCTCACCTCAGGCTGCTCAGTGCATTCAATTAGTGAGGATGACAAAGTGCTTTCGAGAGCAGAGATTTTCTACCAGTGTGCTGGGAGAGGATCTTAGGTGTGCTGTGAAAATTAAAAAAAAATGTTAATTAAATTATTTTTGAAAGAAGTTCAAAGCAGGGTAAGTATATACATATTTTTACTGCTTTTTTAATCAACATAATTTAAGTCTGCCGTGGAAATTTACCTATATGTACAAGTTTGCTGTGAGATAAAAAAGATTGAAAAACATGATTTAAGAGTATAACATAGTACACAGGTACGTTCTGAAAAGCCTATAAGAAATATGAGGAACAGCAAGTTTTTAAAGATGTCATTGAACAGGAATACAATTTTAAAATTCTACTCTTGTTACAGTGGAGATGGGAATAAAATTGAGGGAGGCCGTGAAAGGACTATAGGAAGGATGAATAAAATAGGGGAAAAGAGCAATTAGCATTGTAAGAAGAAAAACATTCAACCTATCTAAATAAAAAAGCAAACAGCTAGCTTTAGAAGTAATGATATTTTAATTGTTGTTATCCTCAAACTCATTAATAATTTGTCCTACCTTGGCTGTATTACTGACAGATTTATTGTAAAATATGAAAGGAATATAATCCCTGTTTTCAGGTTTCTCCCACTTTGCTTGCCAACATTGGAGAGGCATAAATAAAATTGGTACTAAAAGAAATTAAAGGACATGGGAAGAACATTCCCTTATATAAGAAGAGCACAAATACTATGTGGAAGTTGACATTTCTAACGTTAGAGTAAGAAAATACAGGCTTCTTGCTATTTGTTTGATCACTTTTTGTTTGGTTTAGTTCATGTTAAGGAAGAAGATAAATTGCTTTGCTGTGTCTCCGTCCTCACCATCATGATGAACTTCCTTTCCTATTTCATGGTCAGGGCCCAGAGTTCCCCTATCACTTTCTATGCTCTAGAGAAAAGGGAGCAAATATAATTGCAGTGTCAGAGGCCTGAAGATTTTTCATACCGACGAGGAAACTTAGAAAAAAGGGCTCTGGTTTGGGATGGAGGAAAGCTTATAATTAATTAGCAGGTAAAAAAAGGGCATAACCATGTACAGAATTATGATTCAATAAAATTATTTAAAAAAAAGGGCATAACACTTGGAAAGCAGAGAAAATGGTCTATATGAGATGAGAGCTTATCTAAATAGTTGAGTTCTGGTAAGTCAAGTTGGAAAAAAAAATCCAAGTGAAATTTCTGGAAAATCTAGTTAGTATAAAAATGTTAAGTAGACTATGGATAGATCAGTTGATTTTCCCCATGTTGTTGCTTTTGTATGTTAGATAAATTATATGGAGCTGATGTAAACAATACTTTGAAAGCTCTTTAAACTTCGATGGACTCTTATCCAATAAAAAAGAGAACTTTCAATCCATGGTGATAAAATGTCAGATCCTTATCAAGTGTCTGAGATTTCTTCATTAAGGATGGTTTGAGGACACGAAAGTCCCCTCTGTTGAAATAATCTGGCTAATTAAAGAATAAGACTGATTCTCCTCAATTTGGTCAGAGTTTTCAGGAAAAAGCACCAATAGATAAAAAGTTAAACTTTAAATTACTGTTTAATATAATAAATATAAAAATATGTAACATACCAAGCACCAGTTTTTTGGATTGAAAGTGAATCATTCAGGACTGGAATACTTGAACTTGCTTGGCAAGAGAAATAAATTCACATGACAAAAATTAAATACTTATGTTTTAAAAAGAGAAAATTAAAAATTAATGTGCTGAAATTTAATAGTGGGGGATCAAAGTTAGATTTCATGAATATACATGAGAAAACAATATAAATCTCTTAAAGTGATTTATATCCCTTTGTTTGATCAATAATACTGAGTACCTATGATTTACTAATTTCTGTTCTATTGTAGCTGCTATAGAAAAGCAGGCCAATATCACTGCTATAGACAAAGCAAATTAAAATAGTCTCTCCTTTAGAGAATTTGCAAGATGAAATGTAAACAATTAATTAAATAAATGTAGAGTGTAATGCCGTAAAATACCATACAATGGCTAGAAATGGGAAGTAGATAGAAAAGGAAAATGATTCATTCTCTTATACAAAAAGACTAGGGAAGACCTTCCTGGGAGTTAACATTTAAGGATTAATCTAGATTAGGTTTTAGGCAATGGTTTCTGTGGGTAAAGAGACTCCAAGGTGGAGACTTGTAAAGCGTGAGTTGTTATTGGTAAAGAAGTCGGAGGAGCTAGAGAACAATGAGCCAGAAAATGATTTGGTTTGTTGCAAAATCTAATGTTATATATACATGTTTAAAATTTTTAGATAACAGCATTTTATATATGCGTGATATAAACATTTGAATGTGGTCTTACTGTTTTGAGAACCTCTGAACTTCTGGTTCCTCATCAATATTTTTAATTTTTATTATTTTTTACTTTTTGGCTGGGGCCGAGTTTGAACGCACCACCCCTGGTATATGGGGCCAGAGCCCTACTCCTTCAGCCACAGGTGTTACCCAGCATAATTTGATGTATATGTGAAGACCCTCATATGTTTCTCTGAAACATTTCTAACCATACTATATAGCAAAGGTGCCGTTCTTTTTCTCTCTACTTTCATATTAAATGCAGTCTAATACAGCTGTCGTGAGATAGTATTTATTATACCATCTTTTAAATACTTTAGCATGGCTTTCTTCTATGTTAGATTTTGAATTTTTAGAGCTTAGTTACGTCATGATAACTAAATTAATAAATGAATACATGGCTGTATCAGCTGCTCTCATATAACAAGCTATTCTGCAATTTAGTGGCTCACACCAAAAAGTTTAATGACAGATATGGAAAAAAATGTTAAAAGACACAAATAATCAAAGCTTCCTTAAAAAGAAATAACCAGAATAGTTTTTTACCTATTATAAAATTGTATTGATGAATAAAATTTCCAACAAGGAAAACTAAAAATTCAAATGGTCTTAACAATTAATTCTACAAAAATTACAAGAGGAAATACCAATTTTATAAAAAACCTTCCAAAAAATAAGAGAAAAGACCTTTCAATTTTTTTTTTTTTTTTGTAATGAGGTCAGCATTACAGTGATACCAAAATTAGACAATGAGATTTTAGGAAAACTACAGGCCAATGTCACTCATGAAAATGATTAATTCAATACATGCATGAAAAATATTTGATAAAACTCAATATTCCTATAAAATGAAATCTCTCTATAAACTATAAATTAGTCAAAATTTTCAAGTTTACAAAGGATATCTCTTAACAACTATAGCCAACCTTATATCCTATTATTAAAGAGAGAATGATTTTCCCTGATGAGTAGGACTAAATAAAATATCCCCACTTACACTACTCCTATCCTACAACATTCAAGCCAGATCAATGAACCAAGGAAAGAAATGCAAGGCATACAATTTGGAAAGTAACAAATAAAGCTGTCCATGATCACAGAAGCCATGATCCCAAATAACTTGCCAAAATAAGGGAGTTTAGCAGGTTATAGGAAATAAAGTCAATGTACAAAATTAGTCACATTTAAATATACCAGCAAGAAATAATTAGATATTGAAATTTTAATATAATTTAAAATAGCACTAACATATGAAATAATCTGGGATAAATTTAAAGAAACATGTGCATGATTTATACTTAGTATAAAAAGGCATGAGTTATTATTCGCACCTGGACCTGAATGATACTCAAAAGTGATGTCTTCAGTGAACTTAGACAAAAAGTTTACATTGTGTATGATTTCACTTATAGACATTGTGGGGAGGCTGAAGTACAGAAATTGGATTGATGGTTGTTAGCGGCTAAAGCAGTGATGGTGGTAGGTGTTTGATTGTAAATAGATACAAAGAAGGTGTTTGAATGATAGAGTCTATATAATCATTTTAATGGTGGTCCTATGATTATACATGCTTTCCAAAGCACACGGACCTCTACATTTCAAATGGTAGATTTTATTCTTCCTAACTTATGTCTTAAAACGCCTGAAAAAATTGCAAGATTTATAAAATTGCTTGAAGAAAATAATCATTAGTAGTTCTAAATGTTATCTAGAAATGTCTTTTGAGGTTGGCGGAACTAGGTTGATGTTGGCTGGTCAACCAAGGTATCTGATGTCAGCCTGGGCAGTGGAGAGAAAAGGGTGATTGGACTAAGTGGCCTACAGGGGCTTGCCCAGGATAGCTTTCCTAAATGCGTTTTCTCATTCTCAGAATATGGTTCCCTTAACTTTCTCAGTGGTTCTAGACATGGTAGAAAAGTCCTGAGTGTCTTGAATCTAGGCTTGGACTTGACATACTGTCAATCCTGCTCCATTTTATGGGCCATGGTGAATTATAAAAGTGAGCAAAAATTCCGGAGGGGGAGATACATACTCTGTCTCATTATAGGAAATAGAATAGTTTTGCTTTCCAGTGAGTGAATAAATATTTCATCAGTGTATATTCCATTACTTAAACCTTTAATGTTTCCTGCCCTTTTCTTTGTATAAGAGCATATTTATTTACATATAAATACTGTATATGTAAGTATACGTATATATTCACATGCAATATTGATCTTGAAAATTTATAATTCGAAGACTACATAATAAGCTGTAAAACTTGGGTTGTGTATTAAATTTAGTTAGTGTTAACAACAAACTTATGCAATTAGTCCAAATTAAGAGATTTTACTTACATTTAAGAGCTTTTACTTTAATTTTCTTTTAGAAGAATAAGATGTTATGTACAAAATGGATTATTTTGTGGAAAAGTAATTTAAGCAGAAACATTTCAGAGGGAAGAAGAGTGAAAAGAAAGACAAAATAAAACAATGAATTTTAAGAAAAAGTGAGGTGTTTTCTGAAAAACAGTGAGCTGGAAGAGTATATACAGTAGCAGTGTATTAAATTTAAAAAATAAAAGAAAAAAATCATGAAAAGAGGCTCTTTCATATTGTTTTTATGATCATGGGTATTTCTAAAATATAAAGTTATTTTCTGATTAGATAACATATATAAGCTGTAAAATAAAATCATATGCTTATATGGTGCTCACTATAAGCTGATAATTATCCTAAGTAATTTACACATATTATGTACTTTTAATTCTTTTTTTTTTTTTTTTTGGACACAGAGACTCACTACATTGTCCTGAGTAAAGTGCTGTGATGTCACAGCTCACAGCAACATCATACTCTTGGGCTCAAGCAATTCTCTAGCCTCAGTCTTCCTAGTAGCTGGGACTACAGGCACCCATCATAACACCCGACTATTTTTTTATTTGTTTAGCAGGTTCTGGCTGGGTTCAAACCCACCAGCCCTAGGTACATGTGGCCAACACCCTAACTTCTGAGCTACAGGTGCTGAGCCACTTTTAATTCTTATATTACTGGCCAAAACCCCCTATCTTACATGTGAGAAAATAGATGCACACAGACATTTAGACACTCTTAAAGGTTTCTTCTATGATGAGAAGAGAGTCAGAGTTTGAACCCAAATAGTCTAAATCCAGAGAAAAAGCCTGTTTTAGCAGAGCCTGAGATGAAGATTTATTGGGGAATATTGCCCCAGGGAGCACAGTTGTGCAATGGTAGTGGCCTAGAACACTGTGAAAGAGGAATGGAGGAAGTCAATACAGGTGTTACTGGTGATCTAACTCTGCAGGGAGCTGGCGTTGACGAGTCAGTGTAGGCAGATCTGTGCTCTGGGACATAGGTGTAGGCACTCTGTCCTCTGTCTCCGAGACCCAGTTGTGACAGTTAGTCTGAAAGGGGTTAAAGTCTTGGCTTTTTAGGTAGCTCATGTATGAGTCCCCAGTAGTTTTCTTTAGGATCACAAATTGCAGAGATACATGAAACAGGACCTAAACAGGACAAGGTGAAGCTGCCTCTATAAAAGAACTAAATTCTATGTTCATCTAGTCAAGATAGCAGAGCTTTGAAATAGCAGATAAGCAGAAGCCAGGCTCCAAATTGCCTTTGAATTTAGAACATAGAGAAGGTGACCTAAATGGTAGTGATCTTGTCTATATTTCCATGAGATTCATTTAAAATAAGAGCTATGACATAAAAATATGTGTTGGATGCATTAATCACATTGATTATGAAATGTAAATAAAGGTGTGTAACTATTTTCTCATAGTACTTTCTAAATTTCTTATTCAATATGCAAATGACTTGGGGCTAAAACTAATCTTGAAATATATTACTTTCTTTATGAGAACTATAAATCAAATAGGTGGGGACTCCAGAAATACAGAAGGCCATATCTTATCTCCAGTTATAGATAAGAGATATTTTAATATCCAAAGGCTTAGTTTGGATATTAATTTTAGTTTCCAAAATACAAATTGATAAAGGCTATCACTTAATGTAGGAAAATGCTTCATCCTCTTCTACATAGTGGAACATTTGGGGCAAAAGGTATAACGAGATTAATTATTCATATTTACAGCAAACTTCTTCTCCCAGCATACAGACATGTATTTTATGGAATAGAGATATACCTTGTTAAAGGAAGGAAGCCAAGACCTGTGTCCTTCAGATTGCACTAGATGTTTGGAGGACCAGACTTGAACTAACCTGAACAATAGTGAAAGTATACAACTTTCTTCAAAACTCAAGCTGGATTAAAAGTGCCCTTCACAAAGACCCATTAGGACATCCCTGGGTGCAACAGCCTGCTGTAAAGAAGGCAAGAGAATTCTTTGAACTATCGTCTACTTTCCCCTTAAATTAAGCTAGATAATCCTAAAAGAATGAGAAAAAAATATATAATACCATGATTTCTTCCTAATTTACAGCAAGGCTACAGAAGGATATTACCTAATCCAAAAATGTTCTGTTTCTGCTTGATTGATATCGCCTGAAAAATAATTGCTTGAAGAAGAAGAAAAATATCAAAAAGATAATCAAACTATTCAGAAAAAACACTTTTGTTTTTAAAAGGGCAAATAATAATACATGAGAATGGATTCATTAAATAGATCAATTAACAAGCTAAACGCCCAGCTGTGGTTCTCACTCTGCGTGCCAAAAGCCATTCAAAAGTATCAAATGACATTATATTTCCAATATCCACATACTCTGGAATTTGTCCTAGCTATATTCATTTGAGAATGTGCTCACATGTATCCTCATATACGTTTTTTTCTTTCTCCCTAATTACTTTTCTAGATTATTCTTTGGAGAAAGAAATATTTCTGATGAAAGTTAATTTCCAGCAATAAAATACTATTTTCCATATATTTTTTCAAATTGTACATTAAACAACTTACACACAAAAAGAAAACTTTAGCAACGTGCAGTGGTGTCTTTAAATTAACCTTCAGTTAGAATTGTTGCTCAATTTTGTGGGTATGGTATTTAAGAATAAATGGAATTCATGGAAAGGCCCTATTCTGTCATGAGGCCTCTGCTTAGGGTTTATTGCATTTTCAATAGATTTATTTTGTGTTTAGAAACAAGATTTAAATGTTCTACTTTAAACAAAACAAACGTGCTATAAGTCTTTGGCAATACATGGTGAGTGTAAATGCTGAGTTTGAAATACATACTTTAAAATATATATCATTCCTATCATAAAGGAATTATCAATGCACAAGAAGGCATACTCTGCAAAATAAGTTAAAGAAGTTTATTTCGAGCCAAATTCAGGACCATGACCCAGAGCAATAGCCAAGAAACCTTGAGTTAGTGTTCTTGCTGTGGTGGGGTTACCGTTTGGCTTTCTACATTTCAGGGAGACAGAAATTACAGGTAAATTCGTAAGTCGATTCATGGAAAGCATACATTGGTTTGGGCTGAAAGGTGAGACATCTCAAAGCAGGGGGAGCCAAACGTGATAGGTAGATTGGGAGATTGCTTAGCTGATAATTGGCTGAAAGAGTTAGGCTCTCTCTAATAGACCGGAAGTCAGCAGAAAGAAATGCTGAGTTAGGATAAGGGTCTATTTAATCAGAGACAAACTGCAGGACATATATCCAGACGTGAGTGCTTGTTGTGTATGTTGAGGCCAAGCAGGTATGTCTTGCATAACCTCAAGCCTGTTCATGAGCCCACGAAGGGCATCTCAGAAGGCAGGGGGTGGTAAAGAGGCATGTCTGATTTTCCTTCTCATAGTTAGCAACTCCGTTTTAGGGGATCCCCTTGACCAAGAGCCAGTCAAGTCAGTCAGCTCTGGAGGATCAGCCTTAACATTTTATATTACTTTACATTTATATCATTTTTTATTATTTTATATAATATATATATTTTATATGAGGGGAATAACATCATTTCATGATTATTTACAATGCTTATATAGTTATTGAAGATATAATATTTCTTTTCCAAACACTTGTGGTCATTATCCAGGATCAAAAATAACCAATGTGTGGTCAATCATTTAACAGTTATACTTCACCAACTTCCACTGTTATTATTACTAGTATTATTGGTGTCTTTATTATTTGGAAACAAAAATTACCCATCATATTAGATCATCCTTAAATATTATGGTCTGTAATATAACTTTAAATGTTACCTCTTTCATAATTTTAAGAATACTAAGGGAATTCACAGAATTTTACAGAAATGCAGGAGGATGTTTGAATAATTCAATAAATATAAATATCTAGAATAATTTTTGGCAGGGAGTAAATATTAAAATACATTGAAACATATAAATGTTATAAACAATATCTTTTGATATTTTAATATAAAATTATATTACCTATATAATCAGCTAAAATCATATCTGATTATTCAACAGAAATCACAAATATGCACAAATAAGATGCTTTGAGACAAATATAAGTTGCTGACACCACACTAATTCTTAAGATGTCAGACTAAAGCCACATAAGATTTCCATCTTGATTTTAACACACAAACACACAAAACTATTGCTTTTAAAATAGAGTGTGTGAGCATATAATCAGGAATTGAAGCACCTAGGTTAGGAATATATTGGATGTAGTTAGACCAGACATTGGTGAAGCTTAGACAAAATAATAATTGATTTTGCTTATACAAAATAATCAAGAACAAGGAAGGAACCTGGCGCACACCCTTCTAACCAAAAAACTGAACAAGGAATTTTGCACCACCTGGCTCAGATACAGCCTGGTCAAAGCCAAAAGGGACTCAAGAAGATCAAGTCATAACTACAAAAGAGAGTTATTTTAAAAGAAATTAGTATACTAAGCTTTTATACATGAAGATATATTGGGCCCCAAATCAAGCTAATTTTTTAATTTTAATAAAAAATTAAACCCAGACTGAGAGAACTCCTCATGACCCTGGCTAAAACAAACAAAAGTATTTTTTAAGGGCAACTACTTAATCAAAGACACAGGTATATGCATATCAGAAATATTCATAGACAAAATCTCCTTTTACTTGACATCCATAGATGAAAATTTTGAAAATCCCTGGGAGAATACACTAATTTGAAAGAAACCTGTAAATTCAAAGATAATGGAGACTATGCTTAAAATCTAGCAAAATAAAGAATAAAATATGTAAAATAACAAGGGACCTTATAAATATAGGAAATGCGAAGAATAAAGTAGAAATACAACTTGAAAGATGGTCATTAAAGGAAATGCTAGATAAAATAATTTACCCATTACAAAGACAGAGTTACAGAGATAAGTTAGAACATGTCATGGGGGAAAAACATAAGGATGCTATGGATATGGCTTAAGAAATTAGGATTTTACAGAGTTGAGACTATTGCTTCCAAGTAGGATTCCAAGTTAGCAGGGCATTCACCACTTACAACATAGAAAAAGAAAGGTCAAAATGTATAAAACAATTATTTTTAACTGGAAACCAGGCAGCACAGACTGAAGAGAATGAAAATAAACGAAGTCCTATAATCAACCCAGCTGTCTTTCTGGAAGTAGTTTCCAAACTGTAAATGAGGAAAGGGAGTAGAAACAGACCACAGCAGCCTTTGTGTAGTCACACCGGTCAAGATAGCTGGAATTTGAGAAGCCAAAGACAAGGTCAGAGAGAGGTAGGCATAAACATTTAATACAAACAACATGCTTTTGAATAATAGTGAGTCAAAGGAGAAATCAAATGAGAAATTAGCGAAATATCTTGAACAAAAACTCTATAATATCAAAATGTATGGGATGTCACAAAAACAGCACTAAGAAGGAGATTTATTGTTACACTTTCAGGCACTAGAAAAAATAAAATAAAAATAAATCAAATGCACAGTTAGCAGAAGGAAGTAAATAATAATGATTAGAACAGTTAAAAATTAAACAGAGGATAGAAATCATAGAAAAAAATCAGCAAAACTAATTTCTTTTTTAAATTGCAGGTTAATATGAGGTACAAATGACCAAATCACAGTATTTGAATTTGTTAGATGGCGTTTCCCTTGTAGCTATGTCCTGCACCCAAAATAAACACCTGTGGCTCAAAGGAGTAGGGCGCTGGCCCCATACGCAGGAGGTGGCGGGTTCAAACCCAGCCCCTGCCAAGAACTGCAAAAATAAATAAATAAACTAATATTTAAAAAAAATTCACAATCCTTTGAAAGTAGACTAAGAAGAAAAAAGTCTCAAACAAACAAAATTAGAAATAAAAAACATTACAACTAATACCACAGAAATAAAAGGGATCATAAAACTACTATGAATGATTGTATCCCCCCAAACTGTATGACTTAAAAGAAATGGATACATTCTTAGAAATATACAATCTACCTAGATTGAACATGAAAAGCAGAAAGTCTGAACTGAGCTGTAACAAGTGTGGAGACTGAATTATTATTCAAATCCCTCCCAACAAATACTGTGTACAAGCCTGGAAACAAATTTAACTAATGAATTTGAAACATTTAAGGAAGCATCAATTTCATTTTTTTTAAATTTCACCAAAAATTTGAAGAGGAAGTAACATTTTCAAACTCATTTAATGAGTCCAAGATTATCCAGTACTAAAAAAGATGCTGCAAGAAAAGAAAACTATGGGTCAATATCCCTGATGAACATAGATATAAAAACTCCTAAGAAAATACTAGCAAGCTAAATTCAGCAGCACATGGAAGAATCACACATCATGTTCAAGTGGGTTGATCCCTGGGCTGCAAAGATAAATCTACATGGAAAATACAACTAATGTGTCACAACACCTTAACAGAATGAAGGATAAAAATTTCATGACTATCTCAACAAATGAAGAAAAATTGGTAAATATACTTTTGTTATAGAACAACACTAAAAATAAAGATAAATTACCTCAATATAATGAAGGCCATATCTGAAGAGCCCATAGCTAAATCCTTCTCAACAGTCCAAAACTAATTGCTTTTCCACTAAAATCAAGAAAAAGGTGAAGATGTTAACCCTCATTACATGTACTAGAAGTTCTAGTCAAAAATGCCAGGCAAAAAAAAAGAAAATAAAAAACATTCAAGTTAGAAAGGAAGAATTAAAATTGCCCTTGTTTGCAAGTGATATGATTTTATATAGAGAAAACACTTAAAGCTCCATGAAAAAGAAATTGTTAGTTTTAATAAATGAGTTCAGTAAAGTTGCAGGATACAAAATAAAAAGACAAAAAACAGTCATGTTTGTATACACTAATAACAAACTATCATGAAAGAAAATAATAAAAACAAAGAAAATAGTGAAAACAATTTCACCTATAATGGCATCAGAAGTAATAAAGTACTTGGAAATGAAAATAAGTAAGTGAAAGGCTGGTGCCCTGAAACTACAAAACATCAATGAAACAAGTAAAAAGCACAGATAGAGAAAAAGTCATCCCATGTTCATGCTTTGTTAAGAAAAACAAAAGCCCTTGGGTAGCCAAAACAGTCTTCAAAAAGAACAAACAAAATGTCATCTTGCTTCAACAGGAAACTCTGGTAGTTAAAACAGTATGGTACTACTAAAGTAGTATATTTTCTTCCTTCCTTTTTTTTTTTTTTGCTTTATTTTATTTTATTTTATTTATTTTTACATACACATGTGTTTATGAGGTTTCCACTTTTTGCCTTCACAGAATTAAAAAGGCTTAAAATTTAATAATAGTAACAATGTTTAAGATAAGGACTAGGAACAAAAACCTTGTAAAGAATGAGCGAAGATAAATACGTTCGGAAAAGAAATCAGATGATTATTGTATTGCAATATTAAGCAATATTAATAATAATAATGCAAAGAAAGTAACATTCACATTGTCAAATAAGAATATGTCTATTATAGAATGCTTTGACTTTGAGGCAAAGTAGAATATTTTTAAGACAGATGTAAGGGGAGGGGAGGGGGGAGGATGGGTGGAGGGAGGGCAATTAGTGGGATCACACCTACGGTGCATCTTAGCAGGGTACTGGTGAAATTTATTAAATGTAGAGTATAATGTCTTTATATAGTGATCAAGAAAATGCTATGAAGGCTATCTCTAACAGTACGATCAAAATATTTCTGATTGTATATGAAGCACATTCTGCCATATGATTGCACCAATGTACACAATTATGATTTAATAAAATTATTTTAAAAAAAAAGAAAATGGAAAACGATTCCTAATGGGTACTGGGTTTCTTTTCGGGTGGCCAAAATGTTCTAAAATTGTTCTTAAATTGTGTTGATGGTTGCATAACTTTGTGAGTATATTAAAAAATACTGAACTATTCACTTTAAGTGGGTGAATTTAATGGTATGTAGGTTACATCCCAATAAAGCTATTTCAAATAAAACTAACTTGTAAGAAGGGCTCTGTGGCTCTAGGGTGCAGACCACTGATGACGGGTCCAAACTGGATACTTCTGGTACCTCTGAAGAAACATGATAAAGCTTGTTTGGAGATCGAAAAAAATACCTTGAAAACTGGAACCAATTGCACTGGCTTAGATAAAGGTCTATTGCTATGAGCACAACACTCACAGCAACAGCCAACCAATGGGAGGAAGGGATTCTCTTTGTCTCTCCTCCAGCCTTTTAATCTCTGTCTTGCTCCCCTAACAATCAGGATTTCACAAACAACTAAATGGCAAAGGAGAAATGTAGTTTTGTTGAGTTCTGGCCTCAAAACGGAGTACAGCTTTGAGTTATTAATGGCCTGAAGATTGACCGAATCCAGACCTGTGGCACTTTGGGATCCTTGTGTATTTGTTTACATGTATTTTAATTGATAGTAAACCAAAGTAACAAATTTATCATTCTGTCTAGTGGAGTATAACTATCCTTTGCATAAACAAATATGCTCTCATCTTCTCTTTAAAAAGTGGAAAGACAAAATTTCCAAGTATTGCAACAGTCATCTCTGCTTGGCAGTCACTCTCTTCATGGAGAAAATTTGTTTCTCTTTGAGTTCTGTCACAATCATGCCTGAACATTCTGTAAGCTAAAGACTAAGGAGTGACTATTTTTGCAATTTCTGAATCTAAAATAATTTCAAAGGATAAAAGGAGACTATAAAATAATAAGAGAAAAGGTGAAGGGAGAAAAAAGGAATTAATACCATACACACACAACAGGCAAGGAAGAAAATATAAATGAAGATTTCATTTCTATAACTGAAGACACAATATTCATAATGCCATCACTGATATTAGTAACTTTCTTCCAACAGCCATTCATATTCCTTTAACTCTGAGGCAGCTGAACTAGTTGCTATTATTGATATTTTACCTGGCTAGATGGTTCTGCTTGTTTTTTGTTTTATGGAAGGTTAACACTACCTTTTACTTTTAGACATAGAGAGTACTAGAATGACCCCCAGAGAATCCCTTGGATTCCAGATGTAATTTAGCCTGACCCCAATGAGTAGCAGCAACTTAGTCTCTTCTTGCTAAACCAGATCAGTCATTTCAATCAGAGCATGACTTTGCCTTTGCCTTTGGATTCAGGGGCAGCAGGAGCCCAAAATGGCCAATGTCAGTTTCAACTTCCAATTCAATAAAACTGTGGTTGTGCCCTTTGCTTGGAACTAAGTCCTCTGAAACAGTAAAACCTAAATAATGTGTTTAAAAGCAAACCTTCTATGAATAGGATATTGGCCTTAATGTTGAGAGGGGACATTCTTTCATCCCTTAATTCCTGGGCCCATGATTTTTGTGGGTGGGGGGGGGAGCTTCACATAGATATTATTTGCTGACATAAAGTATTTTCTATCTCCTGTGAGGTAGAGCTCAATGTTTTTTGTCTTGTCTCTCTCCTAACTGTCATAACTAAACCTTTAGTTGGGCTATGCTTCCTTCTGTTAGTTGATGCTTCTGGGTGATGGAGTATAAAGTAAGATCAATGAATTCCATGGGCATGTGCTCATTGCCTCATTTTTTCCCTCTGAACTGAGTTTTTGGTCAGTAGCAATGATTGGTGGGACATTGTGATGGTGAATAAAGTGTGTGTACACAGATGGTGGTGCTGGCAGAAACATTATTGGCAGGGAAGGCAAATCAATATCTAGAAGACATGTCTACTCAAGTGAAGACAAAACACTACTTGGTCGGTGACAAAAGGGATCCAGTGTAATTAACCTGCCACCAGGTGGCTGGCTGGTCCCCTGGGAGAATGCTGCCATCCTGGGGACTTAGTATTGGTTTCTTTTGTTAGTAGCTCAGGCACTCAGCAGTAGCAGTTGCAAAATCAGCCTTGCTGACAAGAATGGCTAGCATATAGAAAAAAGAAATTCCCGTTTCTCTCATCCTGCCTGCCTATCTTCCTCTAGGAAACCAAATAGGAAGCTAACTGATCAGGGGGAAATGTAGTTTTACTGAGTTCTAGCCATAGTGTTGTAAAGCACAACAAAGCCTGGTGACTAGTTCTGAGAGAAAATAGCTTACTAACTATTTGTACTTGGTAAATGTAATCCTCCTCCTCCTGGGCAGAAGCAACTGCACGCAGCCAGGCCTTTTATGAACTGAGAGACACGAGGGAACGACAGGCGGAGCACAGGCTTTGTTGTTAAATCTCAGTCCCACCACAGAACAGGTAAGTAGGAGATTGGGCAAAACACCTGATTCCTATATGCCTCTGTTTTCCTATTCATTAATAGAGAATGAAACTCATCTCATAGATCTTCTATGAAAATTACATGAAATACATAAGGTAACATTTGTCAAAGCACTCATTACTCAATAAATACTGTTCCCTGTCCCCCCAAAATTTCCAGTCTGAATCAATCAATGATCACTTATCTTGTGTGTGGAATTACTCTTTACCTTTTAGCAGTGGTTCTTAATGGGGGAGATTCTGCCCCCCAGGAGACACTTGGAAATGTCTGGATACATGTTTGGTTATCACAACTAAGGTAGGGGGTTCTAATGGCCTCTAAGGCATAGAGGTTAAGGATGCTTCTACATATTCTGCAATGCACAGCCCCCCATAACAAATATATAACACTCCACATGTCAGTAGTGCTGAGGTTGAGAAATCCTGTAGCTGGGGCAACATGATTATTTATATAATAAAGCCACTTTCTCAGATGGGAAGCCCAAATGGAAATAACTGCAAAAGCATTTGAACTGTGTTAACTGACTCTTTGCCACATTGCCTTGCTCCCAAATGGGTTCATAATGGCAATTTTAGATTACATTGCAATGGCATAGCACAAGCACACTTATAGAAGATAAATGGCTGCCAAACTGGCCAGAGAGTAGCCATCTTCCTTTCTAAATTTATAGCAGTCTGATCTTCTGTCTCATAGAGCAGGGGATGAGCCAGCCACATATCCTCTTCCCCAGGTTAAACAATAGTGACATCTCAGACAGCTTCAGCAGCAGCTAGAACTGAAATTTATGGAGTGTTCTCTGTGTACCAGGCACTATGCTAAATGCTTTTCATGCATTATCTCATTTTGCTTTTCTTCAGAGGTTCACCTCTTTTTCTTTTCTCATATTTAGCCATCATATTAGATCAGATTGAAGTATTAACCCTTTAAATGATACTGCAAGATCATTCACAGGGTATGAGCATTAATTATTGAGAAGGTAAGTGCTATGCAGATATGCTTTATGTGTTTTTCTTCCCTGCAGACAAACTCTCTGAAGAGAGAAATTAATCACAGACTTTCAGACATTCAGTTTGTTGCAAGTATTGTCTACATATGACTGAGTGAAAAACAACAGCAATATCTCATGGTGTTCACTTTAGGAAATTATTTTGCACTTGTATTTTGGCTTCTATATTATAATAACCCAAAAGAAAATAACATCATGAACCTTGCACAGGAAGGGTCAAGGGCATTGTGACTTTGTGCAAGATGGAGACACTTTCTATAAATTTTAATCACTAAATACTTGACTTTGCTAATCCATATCAAAAGACTATTTCCAAAAATGTGAGTCTACAGACTCTACCATAAGGAAAATAAAATTAAGAATCAAATTCTAAAAGAATAGCAACTCATACCCCTCACACACTTGGGTTTGCCTTAGGGGTATCCTGTGTTGAAGAAATGCTTGTCTTGTGCTAGAAAAGGCCCTGGCTTTGGAGTCAGAAAGATCTTTTATGATTTTGAGTGAGCTACATAATTTTTAGGAGATTCAATAAAATGGAGATTATAGGACCTACTTTACCGAGTCTTTAGGAGACTTATAGAAAGAACAAAGGTAGTGTGCCTAGTATATATCTGATGCCTTATAAATGTTATTTGCACTCTCCTTCTGCAGCATTAAAATGGCATTTCCAAATCAAGGTAAATATCATCAGAAATAAGACATATCACTATCACGAGCCCTTTGATATGACTGGTTCTGCCAATAATGTACAATTTCACTTCGATTGTTAGAACATCAGACAAACCCCAAGTGAGGAGCATGCTACAAAATCAGTACTTTTCAAAAGTGTCAATGTCATGAATGATGGAGAAACTAAAGAACTGTCACAGATGTAGGAGAGCAAAAAGAAATAATAACTACATACAAAGTGGAATTTTGGATAAGATACTGCAATATAGAAAGGGTATTGGGAAAAACTTATGAAACATGAGTAAGTTTTGCCGTTTAGTTAATAATGTGCCAATGTTAATTTCCTGCTTCTTGATAATTGTGCTATGGTTCAGTAAGATGTAAACATTAGGAAAAGTGGGTGAAGTATATGAGAACTTTTCACACTATTTTTGCAACTTTTTTGTGTCTAAAATTAGTTTAGAATAAAACAAGGAAGATCAAATAATTTGTTAGAGTTAAATAAATACATTTATGGCTCCCATTAGTTGTATTTCATTAATTACCCCAACAGTAAAATACTATCCAAAAAAGAAATCCTTTTCTCCTCTAGGAACTAAGTATGATCTATTTCATATCACATAAACATATACATAAACAGACATATATCTATAGGACAATTCAGAAATATATACCAAATACCTTAAAATATGCATACATTTTAACTCTGCTATTTCATATCTAGAAACTTATCCTAAGGAGACCATAGTATTCTTTTTTATTAGAGGATCAATACGTTATTAGTTAAGTACACAGAAATAGAAAAAAATCCTAAAATTCACATGGAATAACAAAAGAATAGCCAATGTGGCAAAACTTGAGCAAAACGAACAAAGCTGGAAGCATGACTTCAAAATCTATTACAAAGCTATAGTAACCAAAAGAGCATGGTGCTGGAATAAAAACAGAAACACAAACCAACTTAACAGAATAGAGAACCCGGAAATACATCCACATATTTACAGCCAAATGATTTGCATCAAAGTCACCAAGATCATACATTGGAGAAAGGACAGATTTTCTAATAAATGATGGAAAAACTGAATAATGATGTGTAAAAGAATGAAAGTAGACCCCTATCTCTCACCATATTCAAAAATCAACTCAAAATTGTTTAAAGACTTAATTGTGAGACCAGAAACTATAAAATTACTGGACAATAACATAGAGAAAATACTTCAGGACATTGGTCTGGACAAAGATTTTATGGGTCAGACTTCAAAAGCACCCACAAGAAAGGCAAAAGTAGACACATGGGTTATATTAAAGTAAAGAAACTTCTGCATAGCAAAGGAAACAATGAATACAGTGAAGAGACAACATGTAGAAAATGTAGAATGGGAGAAAATATTTGTAAACTATATATTCAAACAAAGAGTTAGCATCTAGAATGCCTAAAATTCTAGGCAGTTATATGTATGTATACTTAGAATGTAAGTATGTCTTTGATAATATTGATTTCCTCCCCTTTGGATAAAAAGCCAGTAATAGGATTACTGGATGATATGGTAGTTCCATTTCTAATTTTGTTAGAAACCATCATACTGTTTTTTATAATGCCTGGAATTCTAGGCAGTTATATGTTCTTCTTATATGTATCTATAAGAAACTCAAACAACTCAATAGCAAAAAACAAATAATTTGATTTAAAAATGAGGCAGAGACTCTGAATAGACCTTTCTCAAAGGAAGACATACAAATAGCCAATAAATTTGTGGAAAAATGCTCAACATCACTAATCATCAGGGAAACACACATCATAATCACAATGAAATGTCCTCTCACCCCAATTTGAATGACTATTATCAAAAAGACAAAAAAGAAAAAAAAATCCTGGAGAGGAAGCAGAGAAAAGGCAACTCATATGCCTTTGATAGGAATTTAAATTGGCACAGTCATTATAAAAAACAGTATGGTGGTTTCTCACAAAACTAGAAATAGAACTACCATATCATCCAGTATTCCTATTACTGGCTATTTATCCAAAGGGGAGGAAGTCAATATTATCAAAGACATACTTACACCCACTGTGCATATTGCAACACTCTTCACAACAGCCCAGATATGGAATCAACCTAAGTGTCCATCAGCAGATGAATGGATAAAGAAAATGTGGTATATAGACAGAATGGAATAACATGCAGCCGTACAAAAGAATGAAACCCTACCCTTTGTGAGCAATATAGATTAGCTTGGAGGATTTTAAGTGAAATAAGTCAGGTACAAAATGACAAATACCACATGTTCTTACTCATATCTGGGAGCTAAAACAATTGTGCTTGCAGAAGTAGAGAGTAGATTTGTGGTTATTAGAGGGTGGGAAAACTAGGGGGAAGAGGAGGATAGGGAGAGCTTAGTAATGGATACAAAATTACAGCTAGACAGGAGGAGTTAATTCTAGTGTTCTATAGCATTAGGATAAATATGATTAACTGTAATTCATGGTATATTTTCAGATAGCTAGAAAAGAGGATTCTGAATGTTCACAGAATCCTCCAAAAGGATAAATGTTTGAGATGATGAGTTTGCTAAATACGCTGGTGTGATCATCACACAAGGTATGCATGTATCAAAATATCACTCTTTATCTCATAAATATATATAATTATTACATGTGAATTAAAAATAAAACTTAAAAGATTAGTTAAACAATTGATGGATTAAGTACATCAATAAAAATGTTGTTCAGAGGATAATTTATCATAACAGAAAGAACAAATAATCCAAATTTATGTCAAGAAACATTTAAATAAATAATGATAGATTTCATGCCTTTCAACTGTTAAAAATGTTGATGTAGCGATTTAGTAACATGGAAAGAAGCTCAGAATATATTGCTAATTGATAAAAAGGCAGGTTACAAATCCCATTATTGCTAAGAAAAATATCATTAAAATATAAAAGGATACACATCCAAATGTTTTCAGTGATTGTGTCTGGATGATGGAATTTTACATGTATAACTATATTAATATTGAAGTTTCGGGCCAGATGAGAAATTACAATGGTACGAGAGTCCAAAATGAGTCATTCAAATCACTATAAATGATTTTAAAGGAAATGAGTCCAAGATCTTGTTCCAGGACTCCTGGACCTCTCAGCCATAACAAGGATATAAAAAGACATCAGAGAAGTGATTTTTTAAAGGAAATTGCTGAAGAAATTTCTTTGAAGAGAGCTACTGCAGTGTTGTGAACCCTGCTCCCTTTGGCAGTGGGGGGGGAAGGGGCTCCATTTATCCTAGTCGGGTGGCTGTGAAGGACAGCACTGATAGAGTTCAAAATGTGTGTCCCATTGTTGGGAGAACCTCACACTCATGTCTGAGTGATTTCTGCCTGTGAAAGCTACCAGGGATTGAGAACCAAAGTCAGATACTGCCCAGGACATGACAAAGAAGGTGAGGGAAGGTCTGAGAAACTACAGGCTAAGAAAAGGCTTCTATGTTTGCGTGGCCTGAATTTTCAGTTTGTGATGTGACACATGCAAGTAGGACTATTTTCTATGGACCAGATTTAGGCCACAAGAGAAAGGGCAAGCCACTTTGGGAGCACCACAGGGCCTCTCCAATATGGTGGCTCGAGGGAACCGAGCAAAAAGAAGTTGGAGGTGTACCATGAAGTGCTTCGGGTCTAAGCAAGAAATATCTAGTCAAGGAACTCAGGACAGCATAGACCAGCAAGAAAATGCTGAAGAGGACTCTGCATATCCCCGAGGACAGTTTTAAATGTTTTTGAAGCACACAGTAATGATTGCTTATGGTGTTATAAGATTAAATGTGAGTATTTTCTCCTCTCTTCTTTCTCCCTACATCCAGCTATTTCTAAAAGAGTCATAGGTTTTAGTATAGCCTGTAGATATTATTAATGTGCCTTTATCTACACTTGATCTTAGCCAAAAGGCAAAGAAGCAATAATACGATGATATGCATTTATCTAAAGAGGGACAATAGGCCGAAGCTCAAATTGAAAATCGGAAGAATTTCACAAAAGATCAAATCAGAACTGAGGCCCCAAATAGAAGCTTGGATGTTAAAAGTGTTGTGCATTTTCTTGTCAGTTAACCTCAGGTTACATTAGTACTAAGGATACTATGAAATAGGGTGGTACCTTCACATAAGATTGGGCATAACATGCATCAGAGAGCAGTTAAGTTTCAGCAGGAATTATGAAATGCTTTGAAATGGAGGTTAAAAGCCACTTGCTTTTATTTTGAGAGTAGAGTAAATACTAATTACAGAGGAGGTTCATATTCTACTAGAGAGATGTAGGAAGATGTGTATAAAGAATCAAACAGGAATTTTAGTTTATACCAAGGCTGCATTCATTTGAGAAGATGAAAGTATTGGAATCGAATTGCTAAAGAAATAATGAACTTATTTTGGAAAACATGGCACATTTTTTGTTGAGGCCACCCTGGTTTTCTTCTTCTTTAATCACCATTGGCTCATTCCACTGCATTTTGCCTATGTCTTCATGATGATTATGCTCTGATCATTGTGATATTCCTTCAACAGCTGTACTAATTTCCATCTATAAAACTCATGCCCACTGCTATTCCAAGCACTGCATGCCCATAACTTTGATGGAGCACTTCTCCCTCCTGGGATGAGGACCCTCCTAGATCCTGGGCTAACTCATTTGAATTGGTCTTTCATCTTTGCTGAGGAAGAAAATGACAATTACATTTTTTGAGAGGAACTAGGCATGCTCTCACTTTAAACACTGGGAAATGTAATTCCACTAATTTCTTTCTGTAAAAAGATGTAAAAATCATTAAACACTCTTTCCTCTCCACATGCAACTTGAAGAAGCTTGGTCAGAAAGAAGGGTATTCCACTCAACTGACTGTTAAGTTTACTGACACTACCTTCCTCCTATAGAAGGTGGCAAATGATGCCCTTTGCCTACTACATGACTAATGCCTGGCGGACTGGCACTGTTAACTCCCCACAATACACACACACCACACACATCTGTTCCAATCATTGCGTTCTGTGCTTATCAAATGTTGTTGCACCTGCTTTTGTACCTGCTTATGCTACTTTTCTTTATTACAGCAATTACAAAATTTAATAAGAAAGAAAACTGCTGTTTGAAGAAACTATATTGGGTACTTTAGAAAGACTCTTGTAAAGACAAGTTCCTCAAACGTTGCTGTCAAAAGGTGTTGGACAAACAAAAAGCATTCTGCACCTTTAATGAATTTGCAAGCAGCTTCAAATTCTCATTCCACTTAAAGACTACACTATAAACTTTAGGTAGAGTACTAAGAAAAACCATTTGAACTCAAATTGGTGGACTTCTGCTACAATAAAGCCATAGCCTCATGCACATTGATGTGTCATCATTTAAAGTAGTTTCTTAAAATAAACAACATTTTTATGATTCCTTAACTTAATTTTTCAATTGAACAATAAGTTTCCAGTCCTGGATGCATTTAAGAGGAGAAATTCTAACCTATGACTTAGAGCAGGGGTGGATAAACCACAACCCAGGGGCCAATGGGCCAAATCCAGTCAATCTCCTGTTTTGGTATGGCCCATGAGCTAAGAATATTTTTACATTTCTAACTTTAAAAACAATCAGAAGAAGAATATTTTGAGATATATGAAAGTTGTAAAAAGTTCAAATACCTATGGCTATGAATAAAGTTTTATCAAAACATACCCATACCCATTCTTTTAAGTATTGTCTGTGGTTGCTTTCAAAGCTATCATTGCAAACAGACTATGTGGCTTGCAAAGCCAAAAATATTTACTATGTGATGTTTTAGAGAAAACGTTTGCTGGCCTCTGACCTAGAGTGTTGAAAACTTTCTTTCTTTTTTTTTTTTTTGTTGCAGTATCTTCCCTTCCTTCTCTTTTCCTGTGTTTGATGGTAGGAGGCATTTAAGGCCACCTTCACCTCTTCAGGCTGTCAGGATGAATATTGCCTTTCTTCACCAGTATGCAATCTATCCATGTAACAAAGTTATACCATACCCCATCAATTTATACAAATAAAACAAAATAAATTTAAAGAGAGAAAAAAGTATTGCCTTTCTGTGGGCTAGGATTCGCATGAGGACAAAATGCTTTTCTGAAAAATCAAACTTCTCCAGAGTGACCTTTTAATGCACGTTATTTACTAATAGGAAAGCTTTATTTGAGTACAGACACCTCTGAGTGCATCTTTCTCTTTCCTTTAGGGCCAGGTTGTCTGAAAGAACAAAGCAATTCTTTTGCTTAGTTTCCATTCTGAAGGAATGATGTAGGTGAATGACCTGGAGAAAATTGATTTTTTTTTCTGCTTGTGCATCTTGGTTTAATTTCACCTTTGGAGTTGACAGATAATCCTCCTTTATGATTTACTGGAAAATACTGGTATTCAGAGTGAGGTGTTGGACAGCCAAATATATGATTTAAAAAGTGACATTGATCTCTCTCTTTATGAGTGGGGAGGGCAAGAAGCAGTCAAAGACAAAAGAGAAAATAGAGATATAAAATTGTAGATTTCTTATTTGAGCCAAAGCTATACTTTATTAACTATTACCAAGTGTTCAAGGGGACGTCGAATTTTCCAGTGGAAGAGGACTAGAATAATATATGATAATTGGCTTCTGGTTTAACAAGGTGTTAACTGAGAGTTTTGACTGAGGAACCAAGGTGCAACATGTAGCCATGTGAAATCAGGTTCCCTACAAATACAGCCTGAGCTAGAGATTCCTGTGCAGGTCATTTATTAAGAGTGCGTTTTGAGAAGAGTCTGGATAAGGAAAGGGAGAGGCTCAGCGAAATGGTTTCAGGGCCATTCTAGCGTTGGCTTGAAATTTGGGGAGCTCTGGGACATGTCTAGTAGCACAGAAGCTGCCCGTGAGGTAAGGAAGCAGGGCTTCTGTTCCCTCAGGAGTCCTGACTCACCGTGGGTGCAGGAGTGAAATTCTCAGGCTTCTAGCCAGGCCACTCCAATTGCCCAGGGCAGTCCTCCAGAGACTGAGAGTTGGAGGTGAAGGAGCACCATAGCGCAGCAGGTGGTCAAGGGACCCACAAGACCAATACCATGAGCTATGGGCTCAGATTCCAAATCATGTTGGGAGGCAGACCATCATGTGGCTCTTGCAAAGAATAAACAGCTCAAATTTCTCAGCCTCACCAAGGGGCTAAGGTGTTGGGGCAAATCTTCACCTGCAGGAAAAAGCCAGAGAAGGAGCAGCACTCTCTTCTATTTTGTTGTACAGCAGGCTGGACCCAGGGGAGGGAAACAAGAACCTTCAAAGAAGATCGAAGGGTTCATGATTATATGGGACTTACTCTGATTGCAGATTGAAAGTGACCCTAGGTGTTGCATTACCTAAGCATCAATGTCAAAGTAATTGCATTGTTCAGCTTTAATCCAGGGGCAGTGGAAAAGTTAGCCTCACTTAGGGGAATTTAAAGGGGGTAATGGGAGAAAAAGGTACTTGCTTTGTGACAGCATTCCACTAGTCTTGTCAAACAGCACGTCACTCTACACTCTATCTAGAAGACAATGAAATTATCTATGTACCTGAAATTTGTGGCCACCATTTCTAGAATTGATCACAACTTTCATATTCAAGGAGAAGAATTTTTTATGTTTCTATTCTAAAGTTTGTATCCTAGATGCCTCTTTTGATTTTAAAACATCAAACTGGGAAATGCTTTTGGAGAGTCGAGCAGAGGGAGGAAGTGAGAGAGCCACCTGGGGAAATGGGAGGAGGAAATTTAAGGACTTACCTAGAGGTTTTATTTTCAAGGTGAGCATACATTCTTAGTCAGATCATCTTTATCCCTGGTAGCTATGGGGAATGGGTGATTAAGGAAAATTATGGCGGTCCTAAGGGTGCCCTTCCCAAGTCACCTACGGGAAGTTGCCACTGTAAGGCCATATCATTCTCTCCAATTTCACAAATGAGGAAAAAGAGACACAGAAATGCCAGGAGATTGTCCAAGATCACACAACAGCCAGGTGGCAAAGGCTGGAAGTCTAGCCTATGTGACACTAATGACCTTGTTTCTTCACTCTCCTCTAAGCATGGAGAAAAGACCCAGCTTTGGGAGAAGTCACTTTGAATGTGTTCGCTATAAGCCTCATGGAATAAAACTTTTGTTTGGAAAGATTCGAGTCTTTCGGAGGAAGGTTATTTGTTTCTGCTCATGTAATGCAATTAGCCTGTTGAATGTGAGATGACAATAAACTGTTTTTCTCTGCTCAGTCTATCCATTTTTAAAAGCACACAGAAAACCAAGTCTACTGCTGCTGACACTAATGTGCGTGGGGAAGCTCACCAGAGATGAAAACACTAATTTATCTCAGTCTAGTGATCACTTCAGCTCCTTCCTTCTCTCTTAGTGTAGATTGCTAAGAATGTGAGACGGTGTCCTGACTGGAGGTTTGTTATCATTTTGCTTAATTAAATAACGTTCTCTGAGGCATGGAGTTGTAATTACTTCCTCCCTTTCTTTTGATCATTAGTTAGAATCCTCACATTTCTTTGTAATCCATGGTAGGTTTTCCCCTCTTACTGTTGCTGCCACATGGTAGATATTCCTTGAACTCGCCACCTCCGGCATATGGGGCCAGCACCCTACTCCTTTTAGCCACAGGCACTGCCGATGGTAGATATTTCTTATACTTTGGTTTTCACCATATTAGAATAGAATCTCATTAAATTTATAGCAATTACTTATACAACATTTGCAAGACTCTTTTCTCTATAGATGGCAAGATTCTTATCTTGGGCAATTTTCTCTAGAAGAGATTTTGGTCATGTAATTTTAAAATTCTGTAAAATGAAAAAGGAGGAAGTTATTATTATAAAGGTTTTCTTTTTCTTTGTAAACCAAGCAGATGGTTTCATTATCATCTTTTTCTCTGGAGCATATGTTGACGTAAATAGTAAGTTTATGCATCCAAGAAAATAACAGTTTTACATATAAGGTTCATCAAAGAAATAAAGAATAATAGTATCACTCTCATGGGCATATTTATCTATAAATCTATGACTGGGGACTCATAATCTGTTCTATATAAATATAAACTCAAATCTGCTCTTTATTCCACTTGAGATAAATTTCTTCAGATGAATTCAAAATCAAAATCTTGGGCAAAGAAATTCATTTTGTTTTGTATAGAATAACAGTTATTTTTTCCAAGGTAGCAGGTACAAAGATAATAACTAATAATGATAGTAAATATTTGTGTGTCTGACCTGTGCCAAGTGTTTTACATGCACTATTCTATTTAATCTTCTATTTAATCTTTATCAAATTCCTATGATTCAGTATTATTATTATGATCTCTTTTTTACAGTGGAGATAACTGACATTTGTAGATCGCTAAAAGTCCCATACCTTTTAAGAGGTACAATTGGGATTGCAACATTTAACCATCCAATTTTCAGCCTGTAACTTCTTCCTTAAACTTCCTATCTTCCCTGAGGTAAGGGATTCTAGAGAGCTAATTAAGTTTGAAAGCGGGAACCTTTTCTATGGTGTTATCCAAATAAAGAATGAACTAAAAAGGAGTAGCCAAAGAACCAGTTTGGGTTATTTTATTTGGGGAAAGGTCTAGAGATACCAGTTATTTCATAAGAAGTAAGCTCTCTGGGTTAAATTTTTCAAATCCAGGAATGCATATGCTACCTCAGGATCTTTGCACTAGCTGGTCCCTCTGCCTGAATGTTCTTCACTAAGACATCACATGGAAAACTCCTTTACCTCCTTCATGTCTTTGCTCTAATGTCGACTCCTTAATGAGCCTAACCTGACTACTCTATTTAAAATTAGAAACCCCCAACCTTAAACTTCTGATCCCCCTTACTTTGCTTTATTTTTTCCATAGTAGTTACGACATATCACAAAATTGACAACTATTATGTCTACTGTTTACTACCTGGCTTTCTCCACTAAAATGTAAGCATCTTAGAGAAAGGGATCTTTGTCTGATTTTTGTTCAAGAAGTTTCTGGAGGTGCACCCAGCACACAGTAGACACACAATAAATTCAGTCTGATAAATAAATCAGGAAGGTAATGTTCCCAGGACTTATAAACAAGCAATCAGAAAATAGGGGAGATCAAACTCAGAGCTTGACCTGAGGAGAATCTCAGAGCTTTCATGAACATCACAAGAGAAAGTCTGTTTTAGGTTGGATCTATACCCTCCCATACACACCCACAGACACACATTCCCTTGCGAGGCAATGTCTTTGGAGTATTTTAGAAGAAGCCAATTCATTTTGGAGAAATTGGATCTACATTTCTCTGGAAAATGAACATGAAAGTTGTCTCCTTTGCCCTGTAACTTAATTATAATATGCCCAGTTGCTCTGGTAATCTATGCCAGCCTGTACACCAACTGCACAAAGTAAGGATGGGTGGGGAACAAAGAATTAGAAATGGTGCTCTTGTCAGGAAAGCCTGATCACTGTGAATTGATTGACTCTTACAAAGGAAAGTGTAATTTATTTCACTCTCAATAGCTCACAGTGGCTCTCTTAGCCAATACCATTGATTGTGCTTAATGTACGATGCAGAGCAACAGATAAAGACATCTGGGAGGCAACTAGGTTGTAAGACAGTAAGAGTTTCTCCATAAAGTAAACCCAAGAGCTTTGGAGGTTGAAGGTGAAAGAGAGATGAGAGGAAGTAGAGAAGAGAAACGGGGATGAAAGGCAAATCAGACTTTGAGATTAGCATTGACAGAAGGGAAACAGCCTGGGGAAAACAGAGTGCCACCTATAGCATAGGACTGCACGAGCACCTGAAAAATCTGAATTGGAGGTCACCAGCGGCAGGTCTTCAAAAGTCAGCCACTTAGAACAGCAGTCAACAAACTGCAGTTGCTAGGTTAAATCTGCTTTGCCATCTGTTGTATGCTCCACGAGCTGAGAATGGTCTGTAGGCTTTTAACTGGTTAAAAAAAAAAAGAAGACGATTAATATTTTGTAATGTGAAAATTATATGAAATTCAAATTTCAGCATCCATTAGTAAAGCTTTACTGGAACACAGCCATGCTTATTCATTTACATATTATCTATGACTATATTTGTGCTACATTAATACAGGGGACCCTTGAAGAACACAGGTTTGAACTGTGCAGGTCCACTCATGCTTGGATTAAACATAGCATTTTAGGGATGTGAAACTCCAGTATGAAGAGGGCCGATTTTCATATATACAGGTTCCACAGGGCCAACTGTGGGACTTGATATGTGGATTTTGGTGTATGTGGGGCTCTTGGAAGCAATCCCGCACAGATACCAAAGGGCAATTATAGAGTGGAGTATTTAAGAAAGAGACTATATACACCACAAAGTCTAAAATAGTTAATAAAATAAAATAGAAATATTTGCCCTTTACAGAAAAAATTTGCCTAATCTTGACTTAGAACTTCAGATACTTGGCTATGTTTTTGTAGTAGAGATATGCAATAGAGTATCCTACAGATGCTTTTTAAAATAAGATAAATCTTATGAGAACATATTTATAATAATGTAACACATCTTACATTTTTTTCTACTTTTGCTGCTGTACAGCCTTGTTAAATAGCTCTCATCATGAAAACAGCTCATCAGCCGAGAGCCACATATCTGGTGATGAGTAATAAGCATTATTCATTAATTTAAGTAACATTCCAATTTTATTGAGTTTTCCTTTGAATTGTTTTCAATTTAATAAAACTGAACTGCACCTAATAGAAAATTAAATGCCTGCATTTGCCTGAAAAGTTGAAACTGCTTTTCTCTTCCAGACTCTTCTTAGAATGTGGTATAATTATTTTTTCTTAAGGCAGAAAGAGGTATATATGCTATAAGGCCTCTTCCAAATGAATCTGAACCTGTTGGATTGGTACCGTGTGTGCTGGAGAATATGGTAATTATGGGATCCATTCTGAGAATGCAGCAATCAAAAGAGTTTTAGCCTTGTTTGTGGCTATAAATGTACTTGAATGTTCTCATCTTTATCAGCTTATGAGGACAGATATGGCTCTATTAATGTTGAAGACAAATATAGTTCTATTAATATTAATAATGGATTCCCCTTAGCTCCCAGCTTCCCTCTGCTTATACAGAAGTGTCAGAGGCACTTTGGGAGTCCTCAGGGCTGTCTCAAAGATGCCCATTTATTGGGCTCAGTCCTGGCTTGCTGTTGCTGCCAGACAAGCAGGGTGTCAAGACGTGCAGGTTCTAAATATCCTAGGGAGCTGTGCAGTGATGTTATTACACCAGTTATAGCTGCCTCTGTCACCTCCGTGTTGCTGAGCTGCAGATCTGATGCCCATCTGGAACTTTCCATGACCCTGTTGTCCCTAAGAGCCCTGCTGCTCCTATGAGACAGATTTGCAGCTGCTGCCTCTAAAATCCCGTTCCTATGGGACACTTAATGTCAGTATCCAAGATGACAAGGAGACATGGTTTGGTTGGGTGCTGTCCCCACAAAAAGACTGCTTGGGAACAAATGTGCCAGAGTTTAGGGGACCAGCATTTCTCACTTAAACTCATGGGCTTTCTGCCTTCCTGGATTCATCATACCACAAGTGTGGATGAGTGCCCAGCAAACCTAAAACTATTTTCTTCTCCCACCCTCAAGCCACAGCCCTGAGTCTGGTTAGTTGTTCTGTAGTTTCTCTCCATCATCGAAACTTTTTCTGAGGACTGGTCGGCCCTTTCTGCAACCTAGACTTTTCCAGGGCCTTTCTGGTGTGTTGAAATTGTCTATACATATCTGAATTGAAATTGCAGTTAGGGTTAAATATTCTTCCCTTCTACTCCTCAGTCCCCAAGTAAATAGTCAGGTACTGACAAATAAGTGTGATATGTGTGTGTGGGGGGGCAATATCAAATTTCGAAATCTCACCCTACCAGGGATCTCTATTATATAAAATGAAAAGGTTTGGGGGAGGTGTGAATGAAAGAATTCATTATAGTCTACTGTGAGAAAAATTATACATAACTTTTTGCTTGAGTCTTTTATTTTGAGAAAATTACATGGATGCTTTTATGATGCTTTCAATAGACATTTCCGAGTAGATGAAAATGATGTATTTAATAAGGTATTCTTTAACTTTTCATTCATTCATTGAAAAACTAATCATGCATCTACTATGTGCTAGGTACTGGGGATCCTAGGGACCTAAGAGGTCCCTACACTGATGGATATCAAATTCTAGTGAGGGAATAAAAAATAATGAATAAGTAAATAAATACATATATAATTTTCAGGTAGTTAAGATTTTCAGAAAGCAAATTAAAACAAGGTAAAGAGATAGGGAGTGATAGCTGGGGTGCTATGGTACAGAGACAGGTTGGAGAGAGAAAGCCTCCATGAGAAAGTAATTTCAGAGCCCAGATTTGAAGGAAGTGAAAGAATGAGCCTGATCTTAGAGAAGACATGCACAAGACAAGCCTGTGCAAAGGCACTGGGAGTAGAACAGGATAAAGGATGGATGAAGATTCTGGGCCAGCACTGATGAACATTGCTTCAGGTCAACCTTCAACTTCAATCACATCCTCTTCTCTCTTTCAAAGAGTTTAAGCATGCTACTTAAAAGTAATCTGGGGCGGTGCCTGTGGCTCAAAGGAGTAGGGCGTCAGCCCCATATGCCAGAGGTGGCAGGTTCAAACCCAGCCCTGGCCAAAAACCACACACACACACACACACACACACACACACAAAGTAATCTGAAAAATTCCTCCTTCTTCCACGTGTGCACACACACAACTCCCCTCACAAACACACAAAATTACCATTTATAAAGACCTGCCAGACTCCAGATATTTTTACACAAGTCTTTGATGATATTTAAAATGATCTTGGAGGGGCTGGGCATGGTCACTCAATCCTAGCACTCTGGGAGGCCAAGGCAGGTGGATTGCCTGAGCTCATGAGTTCAAGACCAGCCTGAGCTAGAGTTAAGTCCTCATCTCTAAAACTAGCAGGGCATTGTGCCAGACACCTGTAGTCCCAGCTACTTGGGAAGCTGAGGCAAGAGAATCACTTGAGCCCAAGAGTTTGAGGTTTCTATGACCTATGACACCATGGCACTCTATCAAAGGTGACAAAGTGAGACTCTGTCTTAAAAAGAAAAAAGATCCTGGGGAATGGGCACTGTTTTTCCTATTTTAGGGAAACCATGTGACTTGCCCAATACCATACCACTAGTAAGTGGCAAAATAAGAGTTTGAACTCATGTCTTTTGAACTCAAAAGCCTGGGATATTTCCATCATTTTACAAACTCAACCTCTTTCTTCATATTACCTATCCTAGACTAGATGAATTCTGAGGCCCAAATGATTTATCGGCAGGAATGAGGAGGGGGAAAAGAAAAGTCTTCTGGGTGAGGGGCTGGGTAGCTTCCAGGCAGTTGTATCGCTTCCATGGATTTCTAGAGGCTGCAGCTCAGGCCAGCAGAGTGACCACACATTGGAGAGTCTTGCAGGAAGAAGCAGGGGAAACTCATCTTCTCCACTGGTCTGTTGGTATACTGCAGTTTGCGGGCCTGGAGACTGGGCATGTCATGGTCCACAAAAAAGATTTCCCTAGAGTAGACAAGTTCTGATAGAGAAGGACCCGTGCTGTCGTAGACCCTGTACACTCCTACCTCCACAGATCAAGTTTTTCATGTCATTTGTTCTACCATCCTCACTGAACGCTTTTATGATGATCAACAGCTTAGTGTGTTCCCTCTGCTACAGTGAGCCCCCAGTGGATTCAAAGCCGTTGACATTGAACCAGAAGCTCTTCTGAACAGGCAGAGGAGTGACGTCCCCACATACAGTGCCACAGTCATAGATGGAGAAGGGGCCTTCCTTTTCAGATTCTTTGCAGGGAGATTTTATGGTTATGCAGGTCCAGACTCCTCAGGGGTTGTAGTTGGATAGAATCCAATATTCTCTTCTATAAATCCAGTTTAGACATGTGGGGGGCACTTTTCCTAGTGCTTTCCTTTAGACAGGAGTCTATTTTATGTTTGTAAGATGTCTACCAGTCTCTCAGGTCCTCTGTCTCCAAATGGGAATCTTAATTAGTTATGAATTCATTATTAAATGAACGTAATTGTTCACAAATTCAATTGTTTATTCATTACTCCTTTCATTCTTATGCCCTTTGGGCCAACCCATTCAAATATCTAGTACAGAGAATATAATTTAACAGTTCTCAGCATCTGTACAGGGCTGTTCAGCACTATTAGGAAAAAAAAAATCAGACATTTACGAAGATGAATACAAGGTAGGATGACTGCTATGACAAAATATCCCCCAATTTTAGTAGCTTATGATAAAAATTAGTGTCTCACTCATATAAGAGAGCAAAATATATATTCTGGCTTTGATGGCTCTCCTGTGAGTCTCCTCTCCATGTGCTAACTCAGTAACCCAGGCTCGTGCCTGTTGTGGCTCTTTCTTCCTCTAAGTCCTTCAAGTCCTCTCTAATTAATTACCTAATTGATAAAGAAAAGGAAAGGCCATATACATGAAGGCAGGGTCATGAAGGGGGTTTATGTCACTTCTGCTTATTCTTTTTGGTCCAACTGCACCATAGGCTGAAAAGTGTAGCCTAGTTGGTTATTCTACAGGAAAGGGAAGTGATTTGGTGAACAACTGGCTGTCAACCATAAATTTTTGGTCTCTCAACTCAACGGGGATGCTACCTTTCCAGCATCCTATGTTACCCTATCTTTCTTACTTTAATTATTTCAAGTCTTAAAATTTTCCAAATTTATGACTCTACCATATTTCCCATATTCACTTTTAATAAAATATTTCTGATAAAGCACTAAGTCCTACTCATTCTGTCTCAAATATTCTTCCCATCTGTCCATTTCTACTTAACCTCATGGTCCCTAATATACTCTAGTTCAAGGTATCATCACCTCTCACCTGTATCACTACAGAAACCGCATTACTGACCTTCTTCCTTCTAGCCTTGTGTTCCTTCTAGCTCTTAACCTCCATAAACAGCAATCTGTCAAAGTGAAAATCTTATCATACATCTGATTCAAACCCCTAACTCCCCAACACTTAATAATAAGGCTTATAACTCTGAAGGGTCCGGTTCTTGCTTGACTCTCCATCCTCACTTTTTATCTCTTCTCCCGTCATACTCTCTTTTCCATTCATCTTAAATCACTTCTCTTGTGTTGAATATGCCCTACTCTCTTGTACTTCAGAATTGTCTGGATTAGTAAATTATGCTGCATAAAAAATAATTTCAAAACTTAGTACCTCATAACAATTATTTATTACTTTGCATAAGCCTGTGGGTTAGCTGGGCAATTTTGCTGATATGGGCCAGACTCTCATGATCTCCATTAGACCAGCTCATTTGTCTTTGCTCTTTTGGGAGGCCAGTTGGAGGCTGGCTCATCTAGCATAGTCCAGCATGGCCTCATCTGGCATGATGAAGCTCTCCTGCACAGTGGCTCTCATCCTGCAGTAGCCAAACCTAGCTTATTCTTGTGGTGGTGGCAGAGTGCAACCAAAAACAGTGAAAGTATGCAAAGCTACCTGATGCCTTGGAATGAAACTAACATGGGAATCACTTCTATAGTATTCTTTTGGCCAAAGCATGTCACAAGATCAGCCTAGATTCAAGGAGTTGGAAACAGACCCCAGTGCTTGATGGAAGGTGATGCAAACTCACATTATAAAGTGGTGGATGCATAAAAAGGTGGAGAATGGGGGCCATTTTTGTACTCAGTTTACCAAGTGATCTTTCATCATTCCTTTTGCATAGAATATATGTCAACCCTCCTCTTCAATAGCTGGTAATCACCCCACTGTTCTCAGTTTGGATGTCACTTCTGGGAAATCTTTCTAGGATTCCTCTAGCTGTCTCTTTCTGGCCTCCTCATTATAGTACATATATTAAATGCCTGACTACTTGTCTTATTCTCCAATTCAAACATAGTCCTTGAAGACAGAGACTATGTCTTATTTGGATATCTCCTAGCACTGTACCTGGCAGCAGCAGAGGCTGTTATAAGTACATTTAAATTTAAAATGTACAATAAAAATCAATCAAGCAAGGCCTCAATAAGTAAGCAAAAATCTGAAGTGCACAAAAAAATCAGTCAATATCAATAGATGCTTCCCCTGCCACTTGAATCTCTGATTAAAGATAAAGCAGCAGCAAGTATCTCTACCAACTCACTTTTCTCCTTTTATTTTTATTTATTTTTTTCTTTTTCAGTAGAATCAAGAGAGCAGGTTTTGAACTTCACTGTGTGATTCTATTCATGCAGAGTAGTCATAAAAAATTGTAATATAAACCCAGGAATAATAGGCATAAATCCACCTTATTTTCTTAGTGGGACAGAAGCATTTATTTCAAGCTCCTTTTCTATTGCTCTGTTCTCTACTCATCACCCATCTGATAAGAAGTATTGCACTGCTTTATCTATAAATTACTTTTTCTCAGGGCTCAGTAATTTCATCCCTAGTCTCATGTCTTCCACAAATCCTTGAGGTCTCATGACAGAGCTAAATCTGGTATTCATGGTATAGTCTCTAGAGCAGCGAGGCACGAGATGACTCCAACTTCCCCACTCGGCTGGCTTCCTTTCTGCCATCTTATCACATTCACTTCCAAGTTGTTATTGACTTTTCTTAATCTCCTCTCTCCCTTTTAAATTTACTTTCCTCTTGCTTTAGCTGCTTCCTCAACCACACCACACCTCACTGTATACACAGATGCTCGTCTTTTGCTGTTTTCTACTCTTATGATGTGGAAAATAACGTTCTAGTCACATTTCTTTCGGTTTCCCATTCACATTTTTTTTTCTCTTGCAGATTATTTTAATGTTGGATCCAACAGGAGATGCTAATCACTCATCTCCATATAATACTTCAATAGCAAGTTGTGATGCAATGTCACTTATTGCTATCACATCTTTAAGCCTGCCATGGTTAACTTTCTCTACCAACATATACTCACCTTTGTGGTTTCTGTCATTGCCTTTGGAACACATGTTCTTGACCTTTCCCCAACTGCCTCTGAAGTTAACTAGCATTTATCACAAAAGGGGATTAGCAATGGGAACAATCCATGAAAAAGTACTCCTTGGAGACTCCCCACACAGACCGTTAGACTTAGTTAACTAGGGCTCTGATTCAGCAAAATAACTATCAGGTTCTCAAAGTGACAGGATGAGTTCTAAATGAGCCACGATTCCCAGCCAGTAGCAGGTTCAATATGTATAAATCATGTCAAAGTAGCTCCATTTACATATTTGACCAATTTACGAGATTAGGATTTTATCAAAACATTTTTTTTTTTTTGCAGTTTTTGGCTGGGGCCAGGTTTGAACCCGCCACCTGCGGTTTATGGGGCCAGTGCCCTACTCCTTTGAGCCACAGGCACCACCCTTTATCAAAACATTTTATAAAGCTTTCAGGGTAGTCTTGTGAAGGCTATACGAGGAAGAGTGTTGATGGGATTATCTTATAAGTGTATAAATATGTGGATTACTAATCATTCTTACACAAAGAAAGTTGATTAATAGGCCTGGGAAACTTTTTCTGTGAGGGGCCAGGTAGTAAATATTTTGGGCTTTGTGGGCAGAACTACTCAAGTCTGCCATTAAATCCTGAGAGCAGCCATAGACAATACATACAGGAATGAATATAACTGTGTTTTAATTGAACTTTGTTTACTAAACAGACAGTGGACTGGATCTGGCCCATGGACCACAGTTTGTTGATCCCTGTCTTAGGGCCTAAGATACCAGGGGGTGTGACTATCACCTGTAAGTTTTAGCAACCTTTACAGCATAAGAATTTGAAACCTTCAATAGGCAACTGCGTTGTTGTTTTTGAATACTGGACTCTGTTGCATTGTGTGTACATTCAGACCTGCTAATGCACCTGTGTTCTTATACAGAAACCAACTCACCATAAAGAGATTTCCCTTTATTCTAATTAGTACCAAATATCCTTAGAGAGATAAGAAATGTTGAGTTCTTTTAATACAGAAATCAGTACAAATTAAGAATTAATCTACACATAGATGAGCTCATAAAAAAACATAAGAAAACATTAGCAGTTAATTAGAAACTGATGCTAAAATGCTAAAGTTCTTAGATGAAAGCAACTACAGCACACTTGAATTGTTAATATGACAATTAGCTCAGCCACCTACAAAGTACTTGTTAATAAATACTTTATAAAGACTTCTGTTAAGTGAGAGCGCAGCTGGGTTGTAAAATGTAAGTTTGTATGGTCTTAAAAACTGTACTCAGTATGTTTTCTTTTTAGAAGTTCTAATCATGGTGGCCTCTTGAAAGAATTCATGCCACCCCTAAATTTCAAATATATTTTCCCTTCTGAAACTAAGGCTCAGTACTCTACAACAGTGGTTTTCAAAGTGTAGTTTGAGGAATAGCAGCATCAGCATCACCAGGGAACATGTTAGAGATGTTAATTCTTCAACTTCCCCCATACTTAATGAATCAGGCACTCTAGACTTCAGGAATCTGTATTTTAACAACCCTTCCAGTTATTTTGGATGGATATTGTTTTCCAATTATAAGTGATTTATTAAACAAGCAAATATAAAATAAATGAATTTAGTAGTCAACTCAGCCAGCAAATAATAAAGAAATATAAACCTAAAGAAATTCATTAATAAAATTAAAAAGACATTAATAAATGAAAATGCATAAAATTGTCATGTTTTCCTTAAACATTAGAAAAATATAAATGAACCACTAACTAGTTAAAAAATAGATGAATCTCAGTAAAGAAAATTAAGAAGAAGACCATCATCTATACAGAGGAAATAGAAAAGATTTACAAAAATACTCTAATATTTTTATGCTAACAATTTTTAAAACTTGGATAAATTGGAAAAATTTCTAGGAATATATTTTAAAAAATGGATCCAGAAAAAAGTAAAAGACTCACATAAACCAACGAATGTAGAAGAAAAACAAAAATAAACACAGGTTCATTTTTTCAAATCTTTAAATTTCAGATATTCCTAAACTATTGAGTCTTTTTGAAGGAATAGAGAAAGAAGAAACTTTTCATCTTTTTGCTAAGCCAGGGGCTAGAGTAATGCTGATGAGCATAAACTGACATTATAAATATTTTCATAGAGTGGGAAGAGAAAAAGAGAAAGAAAAAGAGAGAGAGAGGGAGAAAAACCATATGATTTCACAAGGACTTCACAAAATGGATCTTACAAAAGTGAAGTTTTATTGGCTGAAACATGAGGCCACAAAATGGCCTTGAGCCTCCTCAAGCTTTCCATTGTTCAAGGATGAAGGGCCTCACAGAATGGAATATTTCCTGATTCTAATTTTCCATTGACTATATGTCTCAGTTTGTTCTGTGGTGCTATAACAGAATACCTGAGACTGGGTAATTTATAATGAACAGAAATTTATTTGGCTCGCAGTCCTAAAGACTGGGAAGTTCAAGACAAGGGGCTATATCTGGGGAGAACCTTCAGGCTACTCCATAATATGGCAGAAGGCATCACATCATGAGTGTGTGCAGTGGTGGGGTGGAGGGCAGGGGGCCAAATTTGTTCTTTTATCAGGAACGCATTCTTGTGATAACAGCATTAATTCATTTATGATGACAGAGCCTTCATGTCCTGACCACCTCTTAAAGGTCTCACTTCTTAATCTTGTTGCATTGGGGATTAAGTTTCCAACACATGAACTTTAGGGACACATCTAAATCCTAGAACTAAATAACCATCAATTTAATGGTAGATATGTTAAGGATAAAGTAAACTATATGTATTGCACAGTACCCAGCCATAGGTGGCATTTCAAAATCTAAGCTGCCAGACCTGACCTCTTCACCAACTTTAGGATGACTATATGTTTGGAGGAATGTGTAACAAAGCCAGGGCGATCTGTTCCTGCATTTATTATTTGGTGAAATTCTGGTTTCCTTCTCTTTTTTAATCAAATTACATGTTAATGGAAGAGAGTGAGTTTCCTTTGAATGGCAAGAAGGTTTGGCTCTGGCTGGCTCAAAGACCAACTGCTCTTTGGTGCCTGGGTATTAGTACCTTGTCACACGTACATAAGTCACATCAACCAGTGCTGGTTTTTCAAACCTTGTAGTCTCTTCCAAAATCTCTGATTTCTACTGTCTTTGATTATTTGTCCTGGTATTTCACAAGAAGTCTTATATTCAAACAATGACTTCTTGCAGCATAAGAATGAAATAATTTTAAAAACATTTTAAAAGATGATTAAAACACCTAATGCTCAAGTATTGGATTATATTACTATCCTCCAATAAATGGAACTAAGGATCCTTAGAAAAATGGTTGATTTTTAGGGCAGTGGCAGGAAATAGATAAGGCAAGCTTGAGCATCTTGGAATGCCAGAAAGAAAATGCTAAAAAATAAAACACAATTTTTAAAACCCCACAATGGTGGAAGTCAAAAGATACAAGAATACAAGAATCAACTAGACAAAGCTATACAAGTCTGAGCAATAAGATATAGTATAGGAGGACTATGATCTGGTGTATAAAATAAATATCCACAAGTCCATATCGATGTAAATAAATTATTGAATAACTAACCAAATAAACAAATAAATAAATAAATAAGGAAGAAGAGATAAATCTCCCATGCTGACAAATTCCAAATAATTTATGGACATAGTCTTCCCTTAGGGTGATGGCATATCACTCTTCACTTTTAAAGTGTGGTCTGTGTATAGAGCACTGTATGAAAAGAGAGACAGAGTAACATTATGGTGGAGACATCTGAAAAACACTGCCTTAGCTGGATTTTAACCTCAACCATAGATCACGTTGATAGACCGTACCGTACCCTTGATATGATGTAGTGAGAATGGCATTGTACCTCTGTGGCATTCCTCCTCAAAATTCAGAATACTTGTCTAATCATGAGACAAACATCAGACAAATTCCAATATAGGGTCATTCTAGGAAATAGTTGAGCAACTCTCCTCAGAACTATCAAGATCATCAAAAAACAATGAAAACCCAAGAAACTGACTCAGTAAAGAAGAGTCTAAGGACACATGACAACTAAACATAAAGTGGTATCCTGAATGAGATTCTGGAAAAGAAAAGGAACAATAGAGGAAAGCTGAGAAAGTAAGAATAAAATACGGACTTAATAATCATAATCATGTATCAATGTTGGTTCAGTAATTGTGATAAATATACTATACTATTGTCAGATGTTAACAATAGGGGAGGAGAAAAGAAATAACCAAAATCAGGGCAGAATTAAATGAAATTGAAAACAAAAGAATTATACAACAGATCAATAAATCAAAAAGTTGGTTCTTTGAAAAGGTCAATAAAATAGATAAACCTTTGGCTACTCTAATCAGGA
>CAUYON010083768.1:0-20557 GCA_963573935.1 Arctocebus calabarensis | reverse complement strand
TTTTCCCAAAGTCTCAAAAAATAGACAATATTATATAAATAAAAGAGAGTTTCAAAAAACAGATCATGCCAAATCTTATAGACAATAGAAAAAGAAGAAATATTTCAAAATCATTCTACTTGATCTTGATACACCTGATATCGAAATTGGAGAAAATTGGATCAAACATGTATCATGTTGTTGATCAAGCTTTTTATAGTATTTTTCAGACTGTACTCCTGACTTAATTGTGGGATCCTTTGTCCAGAGGCTTGAGTCATTAAACTCTAAATTCTCAATGCCTTGTATTTAATCAAATTTTCAGTACAAGAAGGGATTATGACAATTCTTGTGAAGATCTCAATTACCAAAAAAAAAAAAAGTTATTCACCCATTTGAAAACTTATATATGTTCCAATGTTATGATAGCCAACTAAAACCATTTATCTAAATCTGCAGGTGATGAAAGAGAAGCATGTGACTTGGGCAATAACTGTTGGGGCAGAAACTAGAAAGGAAAGCAAGCTCATGCTATCATCAGGCGAGCCTTTTTAGTGCCTTCTATAGACGAAAAACCTATAAGTCTATGCCTGAATCAGGCTGAGAGTGAACTAGTGAAAAATCTTAACTAATACAATTTAGGAGAGTCTGGGGCAGAACTCCAAAAAAGACCAAAATGACCAGAGAATGTTGGAATTAAAACTCCCATGATCTTAGGTGGGTGTCTTCTATATACCTTCCTATACTTTCCCATGTATTGAAAAGGATAGAAGCTCACTTACTTTCTTTAAAAATCCCTTTATATGTGAAGTGTCTAGGGCTCCTTCCTCTACTAATCAGAAAACCATATACAGTAGAACTCTAAGTAGACCAGTCAAGGGCCTGGAACAAACTGGTCAACATACACAAGGTAGTCAACATAGGGACCTAGGGCTGCTGTACTAAGACATACACGTGGTCCATGTCTAGTCAATGAAAATTTGGTCAACTTAAAGAGGAAGTCACTGTAGGGAGGTGGTCAGCTATGGAGATTCTACTCTATTTCAGGAAAGTGGGGCACAGAAAGCAGCAACAATTTTATATTCATTTTAAAATTATAAAAATATATTATTGGAAAATCTAAATATATAAAAAAAATAAGGTACTGGAAAAAACAAATGACTCCTCAATATAATTCCCATTTTAACAGGACGCACTTTTCTGAGATTTTGAGATAGAAAAGAGTCAAAGTCGATTGCCTTCCTTACCAGTGGCAGCACACAAACACACGAGCACATGAGCTTCACAAGGAGACCTCTTGCAGCAACTTCTAGATCTTCCTCCTGTGAGGGCCCTGGGACATGATTACAATAAATAAAACATTCAGAACACCAAAGGCGAGTGGATGTTACAGATGTACAGTAAGCATTGAGGAGAAAAATATTCCATATCCAGTAGTTTTATTTTTGTAAAGGTAAATCTCTGGCCTCTCCATACTGAAAAGAATATTGTGCCATTAGGAGATTGACTGGTTCCCCTGGGATATAAAGCCCTGTTAGTGGGTGGATGGTGACCTATGCTGCTGGCTACTTAGAGACTAAACAGCAGTGTGGTCAGCAGGGTTGAGGGAAGGTTCATGTTTTAAAGCTCACGTGTAAGTCCCCTCTGTGTCTTCATGGCTCCACTGAATGGGAGTCAACTGAGTCAGCATCAGGGTAGAAAAGAAGTGATCAAGTCAGTCAGGCCCAGTTAACTCAGAAAATTCATCTTACATTTCCACTATAAGTCTATTTCCTGGATCTACGGCTGAAATCACTATAATGTAATATCTGGGGAAATGTCAAACATACTTAACATTGAGGAAAAGGAGGCACAGGTCTGAACCTCAGGAGATTCTCTTTGCGGGGGGTAACGTTTAACATTTCCTGGAAAACTATGGCAACTCACTAAAGATAGGACCTATAAAGCCTCCTAGCTTCTGTGAATAAAGATATAAACCATACCAGCTGAGTGCTGGCAAGAAACAATGAAAAGACAACTTTCACTGCCGTGCATATTTATATTTTCTTCCTTGTTGCATTACGAACATCCTTGAATGGATTAACCACCGACTTCTTATCTTTCTTTTATCCTTCATGCATAGCTTATATAAGGTGCTGGTGGTTAATATAAATTAGCTTTTAGGGAACAAGTATATCAGAGAGGGGTTGCAATTGAACTTAAAGAAGAATGAATATTACCTAGGGATTTTAGTGATCGATTAAACTTTGGATTCTTATCCTCAAAGGAATGATTGAGAACATTTTTGTATGAGAATCCTGTTCTTTTTACATTGCCACTGGTTAAAATTTTGGATATTAGTTAAGATGGTACATACTCTGCTAGATATTATTTCTTTTGGAATCTAGTATTTGTTTCCAGACTCCTCTGTGCTATTCTATCACAAGAGCTGAAACCCTTGTAAATAGGTTTGCCTTGTATCCAGGGTTTAGTGTGTGATTTATGTTAGCCAATGGTACTCTGTATTTTTATTTGCATCTTTAAACCATATCATTATTTAACATACAATGCATTTTACTCACTTGTTTTCAGTCTTTCACACTAGAACACCAACTATAAAAGGACAGGAGCTTTTGGCTTTTGTATATTTCACTACTATACTGAACAGTATGTTGTATATCGCAAGGGCTCAATGATATTTCTGAATAAATGGCTAATAAATCAATTGCTTTCTTTTGCAGTTTTTTTTTTTTTGGCCGGGGCTGGGTTTGAACCTGCCACTTCCAGCATATGAGGCTGGCTCTCTACTATACTATAGATATTAAAACTACAAAAATATAAGAAAGATGACTGACTTTAGGGGATTTGTTTCTAACAGATGTGGCAATAGGGCATCACTAATTTTTGAGCTCCATAATTTCATATGAATAGTCAAATTGTGTCAGAAACTGAAGTGTTTAAAACACAAAAATGCCACACACACACACACACACACACACAAACGCAATATGAAACTAACCCTGAGAACTTAGGCAGATGTGAACAATAAGAAAATTTCTTTTTCTTTTTTTTTTTTTTGTACAGACAGTCTCACTTTATCACCCTTGGTAGAGTGCCATGGCGTCACACAGCTCAAAGCAACCTCCATCTCCTGAGCTTAGGCAATTCTCTTGCCTAAGCCTCCTAAGTAGCTGGGACTCCAGGTTCCTGCCACAAAGCTCGGCTATTTTTTTTTTCTTGTTGTTGCATTTCAGCCAGGGCTGAGTTTGAACCTGCTACCCTAGGTATATGGGGCTGGCACCTTACTGACTGAGCCACAGGCGCCACCCAAGAAAATTTCTTATCGTGGTAAAAATCATTAACTTCATAGGTTGACTGTGACTAATATCCATAGATACCCATAGTAAAGAAGAAGGATGGCACTATTCATTACCTGTACTTTTCTTATTTATATTATTTTATCTTTGACCTTCTACCCACATCAAAGATTACTATTTTATTTTGTTGTTGTTATTGTTTGTTTGTTTGTTTGTTTTCTCCTTTTTCTTGTGTTTTTGTTTTTGCTTCTGTTGAGACAATCTCACTCTATTGCCCTGGCTAAAGTGCAGTGGTGTTAGCCTGGCTCACAATTCACCTCCAACTCCCAAGTTTAAGTAACCCTCCTGCCCTAGCCTCACCAGTTGCTGGGACTATAGGAGCCTAACAAAGCCTGGCTAATTCTTCTACTTTTAAGAGATAGGCACGGAGGGAGTGTGTCTCTCTCGCTCAGGCTTGACTAGAACTTCTGAGCTCAAACAATCTTCCCTCCTCGCCCTCCCAGAGTGCTAGGATTACAGGTATCAGCCATCATGCTGGCTTTCATTACTGGTTTTTATACACATTTTCCAAATGAATTATCAACTTAGGAAAACATGGTTTGTATGTAGCTCTTCTCAGAAGCAATAGGAAAAAAATGTATTTTATTAAATTGAAGTAAAATATTTGATGTGCCTGAAGAGCTAGCTAGAATTCCTCTGCATATATGGAGTTTAATTTCACAAACATTGTAGCATATTAACTAAAGCCGTGTAAACATAGCACAAACTGAACTGCAAGAAGTAAGTCATCAAAACAAAAGATTCATTAAAGGATTACCCAACTATTCTTCCCGATGGAGGGCATTTGCCAGTATTCAGTATTTCCTATCAACCAAGAATATCCTTGCAAAATCATCATAAGAACCATTTCTTTCAAATAATTTAAATGGTCTTTAAATTAAAAAATTTTATGTTATAATTGCACTGTCATCCATTTGAAGATTCTAATAAAGTGAATATGTCTGAATTTAATAAAAATTAGTCCCCAAATTGTTGTCTAAGCGTAACATAATAGTTCTCATTTTGACTTGAAAATAAAAAAAATTACACCATTTCTATCTTATTATTCGGCTTTTGACCTTATTTTATTTAATTATATATTTTATGTTTATTCTGAATCTCTTTTCATGTAGATGAGTTTCTTTTCCCCTCATCGAACAGATAGTTTTGACATTTTGCCCCAAAAGTATGCCTAAAGTGTCATCATAAAATTTAATTTACAACTGTCCTATATTTGAATACAACTGTTTTCTACACACTCTACTTACTTATACCACTTGTTAAATAAATTTGCATGTCATATGTGAAATTTTTGTTGATAAAATACATTTCCATAAGAGATTCAATTTTCAAAGTGCTATCTTCATCAACTTGAGATTTCAAATGCAAAAATCAACAACCACTTCCATTTCAGCTTTTTCTAAAGATCAATTTTTGAATAACAATTATTAGCTGGGAGAGGTCACACTCTTTCAAAGTGAAAAAGTGAAAATGACACATTTTTAGGACCAGATGAATGCTGTTATCTGCTAAAGAAATGCAATTGTAAATATTATTAATCTATTTTTGAAAGAAATATGTGCAATAAATATCTATTATGCTAAAGTATCAGGAAATTCTTGTATGAGGTTTCATTGGATGACATAAACAGCACTCAAAATATTCCTGGCACCTGATGAAACAATTACAAAATAGTTCAAATGACTGTTAGGTGATTTACTGAGTTATAGGAATTAAAGCACAAAAATTAGAAGCACCACCAAGGATCTAGTCATTCTGGAAGAATTTAGGAGGAGAGAAAAGAATCCCTGCCTGGGGTTGGAAGACCCAGCTTATATTAGATTTATTACAAATAATTTAAAATTTGGAAGCCTCATTTATGGATTTGTCCATTTGAACCAAGTTTATGGTAAGCAGCAGAATATTTTAAATTACAAAGAAACTTTGCAAATTATGATGTGCACAAAATATGTACAATACCACTGTCATCTCTTTAGTCTCCCTGGAGAAGGGCAAGTAGAGGTTTGAGGCTTGGCAAGTTAACTCCATGCAGTCAAGTGTGGGGGCAGTTGGAGAAGAGAGCCCTGTATCATGAAAGGAAGGAGTGAGAGAGCTTTTTCTTTGAGATGTGGCCTCCAGGCTAATTTCCTCTTTCTCCCCAGCACATTTGCATCTGACCTACACCAGCCGTCACTCCCCATCTTCACTTGGGTGTTTGAGACCAGAACTCCATGGATATTTCATAGTACTTAATTCACCACCCACAGGGAAGCATTGACTAAGTCCTGTCAATTGTAGCTCTGGAAAATTTCCTTTTATCATTTAAGGCAAAAACATAACTACTAACACCCCTATTACATTAATACTTAGTATTATCACTAAATATAGGGTTATTTAATTTTATGATAGGTGCATGTGCAGCATAATATTTTTAGAATCTATTGATCTGAGTTACCCTCCATCTGTTTCAAAAATTAGTCCTTGTTAAAGTAAAATAGAAAAATTAATTCATTCCACAATAGAACCTTGTCAGATATACATACTTTTAAATGCAAAGTAATTTAAAATGGAAATGGAAAAAGCACTTTGAAAAACACCACTTTTCTTAACAGACCATATTCATGCCTTGTCAAGGCGATGAGATAGATGAGTTAATACATTTTTGCATATTTAATTTCTGCGATCTTATGAGGTCTGACAGTTATTAAACAAGTAATTAGGAAGTATTATGCAATTACATTTAACTTACATTCATATAAGATCTTTAATTTAAAAGATAACTGTATCATGATTTTCATGATAGACATTTACAGACAAATTTCATGCGACGAAGCTATGTGAATTTTATATGACAATTTTTAAGATAGCTTTTTTCACATAAAGAATGTAAATTTATTTATAATTAGTACTGTGGTAAAGCCTCATTTGTTTTTTCCCTAACTCAAATTCATGAGTCTAAATTTACAGTAAAATTTATTTTGATGTTACATTTGTTTAGTCTTTAATAATCTTACTTAGAAATACATAGCGCCTTACTTAGTGTGTGTCCAAAGAAGCTAATAGGATATAGTATCACATGCGCTGTTCATTTAGGTTGCTTTAATGACAAAGCAGCTAAGTTATTATAAGCATTTAAGTATATTATTTAACTGTATATGTTAAAGGATTTTGATGCTATAAATTGATTTTAAAGATTATGAGATAATTGCAATGTAATAATCTAGTTTAAAATCCCGGGCCATTTAAATTTTCGATGTTATATTTGAATTTGATTTTCATAATTATTTTGATACAATCAGTATCAAACAACAGTAACAACAGTAATTGCAGTTTTCACCTAATTGTCATGTGCTCAGTTGGAGAATAGCAACAGAAATGTCCATGCTATTTCCTAAAGCCTCTGTGTTCTTCAATCATCGCACTTAAAATTTGAGGTTTTTTTCCATATATCTCATATGATTTGATTTCCAGAACACGTCTTGTGTCCGTTTTGAACATTTCCCTCTCTTTTAATTGGGATTTCATTGCTTCTCAATTTTTCTCTTGCACTAGCATCAAAGGTCTGCTCTTCAATCCACCGTTCCTCTGCCATTTCATTGGAGCTTCAATATTTTTATGTCAATCTTTTGCTAAAAATTGCTTTTGAACTTTCCTCTTGGTCCTTCCACAAAATAAAATAAAATATATTAAAATGCATGCTCTGGCCTTAATGCTCCTCCATATCAGACACATGCGCGAGCACACACACGTTTAGATCAACTTATCCTGACAGCTTTGCTTCATACCATAGACCCCTATGGCTCTTCTATTCTAGTACTCCCAGTGCCTTGACTAATTCAAACAGATATTTAAATATTACCATCACCACGTTTTTGCTCCCATAGTCCTAATGCTGAAATGTATCTCCTAATATTGAAATGTCTCTCCTTCCTCCTCACTCTCTCCTCTGTTCAGTTTATGGGTAGAGTCAGTGGGTTGATTTTTTTTCCACAGAGCTATTTTTTTTCTCTATTAGGAATTAATGAATTTTCATCCACTTGGTATTCTTTTCTGGTATGGCAGTTAGCTTAGTTACCCTGAATTAAAGTTAACTGCCATCTTCATTACCTCTTCCCTAACATGGACATTTGTCAGCAGAGAGGGTATCATACCCATTTTGGGGGCTTCCTCCTTAGAATTCAGAAGAAGAGTTTTCATGGAGTGCAGTATCTATGTGTTTATTGAAAGAAGAAAGGAGGGAGAAAAGAAATATGATTTTCTGATTCCTTCCAGCTCTCTCTATATTTTTGAAATTAATCAAAAATAGTCTAAAATGCTGATAATTCATAACAATTCCCCATTATATATATAAAATAAATATTATATTTCATTAATGCAATTTTAAAGAACCTATCCTCACTTCCACTTCTGGCTCTTTGAAAATGTGTTATTTGTGGAGAAGTTTTACTGAGTGATCCCATTTATTTATTTTTTGTGGATTGAACATAGGCTGTTAACCACTTTCTGTAACTGTCTCATCTAAACTAATCCTACAGAAATTCCTCAATTTGTTCTGCACAGCATTCAATACAAAGCCCAATTTTATCCGAAGAACTACAGAAAACTCTTCTTATTTTTCCCTGAATCTTTTCATACTTAACATTGACCCAAACATTCTTCTGCTTAGAATTTCTTCATTACAGAGTCCACGGAGCTCTTTCACACATGTTGCTTTCACATGAGTCTTGAATTCCTTTCTCAAACATGTGACTTTGCTAAGTAAGTAACAGGAGTTCAAAGAGCAGATTTTTACCTCCCCATTTCTATATTTTAAAGTGAGTAAAAACAGGAAAGCAATTTAATAAATATCCATTATTTTCTAAATATTTTGCTAACTACTGTAATTTTATGGAAGAGATCTACATGTATTGCTTGTTTCACTTACAATTCTGATTTCACGTTTTTTGAACATCATTAGAGAACTAATTAATATTTCAAGTCACTTTATTTCAAAAACAACATGCCTTGTGAAATGCAATGTTTATTTCTTTTTTGCCTTTTGTTATGAATTTCCCTTTTAACCTTAAAAGAGCCCATGGGACCCCAGTTAATAAGAATCCTTGAAACAATTAACTAATTGGGAAATTACTGCCTTGAACAGCTTATAGTCCTCATATTCACTGGAGGACATATTCAATGTTTCTTGACTACACAGGCTAGTAGAATTTTAATATATTCTTTTACATTTCAAAAGTAGTTTTGCCACATGATATTAGAACAGATTATTTTGGTTAGTAATGTTTCATGGCTGAACCACAGACTCTAAAATAACCACCTCACAGGTAGCAAAGAATGACTGTATGAGGAGGCAGCCGTGGCAGAGTGAAAATGCAAAAAGGCAGTAGCATTCTGGACTCCTGAGTCTGTAATAAGCCAAACCTATTGTGAGACTGGGGAAAGCACTTTTTAACGTATGCAAATTGCTGACTCTTGGTGTGCTAAAGTGTGAATAGCAGTTCATATCTTATGGGTTTTCTCTTTTGTTAATTTTTTTTTATTAAAACATAAATACGGGTAGGGCCTGCGGCTCATATACCGAAGGTGTCAGGTTCATACCTGGCCTCTGCCCAAACTGCAAAAACAGAAAAATAGCCAGGCGTTGTGGTGGGTGCCTGTAGTCCCAGTTACTCAGGAGGTTGAGGCAAGAGAATTGCCTAAGCCCAGGAGTTGGAGATTGCTGTGAGCTGTGTGACGCCATGGCACTCTACTGAGGGTAACAAAGTGAGACTCTGTCTTTACAAAAAATAAAAATAAATAAAAAAACCCCACATAAATCATTTATACATTAAGGCATTTATGGCGTACAATGTGCTGATTTCATATAGAATCAGGAGCTTTATATCACACTAGTTAATATACACCTCATCTCATTTACTTAATTATTGTGTTAAGACATTTATACTCTATGCTAATAGATCCAACATATATCTTTGCATCATGTACCATAGATGTGATCCCACTATTCACCTTCCCTCGATGTGACCTCCCCCATCCCCACTCAACCCCTCTCCTTCCTGGGCTATAGTTGTGATCTATTCTTCATATGAAAGTGTGAATAATTTGTAAATTGGTTTTGTAATAGTTCTGAGTACACTGAATGTTTTTTCTTCTATTCTTGAGGTCCATTACTAAGTAGGATATGTTCCAGCTCTATTCATGTAAACGTAAAAGAGGTAAAGTCTGCATCTTTTTTTAAGGCTGCATAATATTCCATGGTATATATACACCACAGTTTATTAATCTGTTCATGGGTCGATTGACACTTGGGCTTCTTCCATTATGTGGCTATTATGAATAGAGCTGCAATGGACAATCTGGTGCAATTATCTTTGTTATAAAGTGATTTTTGGTCTTTTGGATATATACCTAGTAGAAGAATTGCAGGTTCAAATGGCAGGTCTTCTTTTAGATCCCTGAGTATACTCCATACTACTTCCCAAAAGAGATGTATTAGCTTGCATTCCCACTAGCAGTGCAGAAGTGTTAACTTTTCTCTACCTCCACACCAACATCTGTAGTTGTGGGATTTTGTTATATGAGCCACTCTTACGGGAGTTAGATGATATCTTAAAGTCATTTTGATTCGCATTTCTCTGATAATTAAAGATGATGAGCATTTTTTTCATGTGTATATAGGCCATGCGCCTATCTTCTTCAGAGAAGCTTCTGTTCAAATCCCTTGCCCACAATGAAATGAGATTACTTGTTCTTTTTTCATTAATAAGTTTAAGTTCTCTGTGGATTCTGATTATTAAAACTTTGTCAGAAGCATAATCTGCAAATATCCGCGCCCATTCTGAGGGCTTTCTGTTTGCTTTACTTACTGTGTTCTTGGCTGTGCAGAAACTTTTTGGTTGGCTCAGATCCCAGTAATAAATTTTTGGTGTTGCTTCAATTGCTCAGTGGGTCCTTCTCATAAAGTATTCTCCCTGGCCAATTTCTTCAAGTGTTTCTCTTGCACTCTCTCAAAGAATCTTTTAGTTTCATGTCTTAACTTTAAATTTTTTATCTAGTGAGAATCAATTTTTGTTAATGGTGAAAGGTGTAGGTCCAGTTTCAGTCTTCTACAGGTTGCCATCCAATTCTCCCAGCACCATTTGTTAAATAGGGACTCTTTCCCCCAGTTTATATTTTTGATAGGCTTATCAAAGATCAAATGATGATAAATGTCTGGCTTCATCTCTTGGTTCTCAATTCTGTTTCATACATCTACCTTTCTGTTTTTGTGCCTGTACCATGCTGTTTTGATCAGTATAGATTTATAGTATAGTTTGAAGTCTGGTAGCCTGATATCTCCTGATTTGTTTTTATTTCTGACTAATGTTTTGGCTATCTGAGGCTTTTTCTGATTCCATATAAAGTGGAGTAATATTTTTTTCCAGATCTTTAGAGTATGATTTTTTTTCCAGATCTTTATAATAGGCTTTGATAGGGATTGCATTAAATTTGTAAGTTGCTTTGGATAATATGGACATTTTAATAATATTGATTCTTCCCAACAACCTCATGGGTTTTCTAATAGGGTTACATAAAGTAACATGTATGAAAGCCATGAGAACTACTGACATTTTGGCATTCTATAACAATAAGTATATATATATGTATGTATGTATTTAAACAACAGCTATATTTTACTAAGTGTTTTCTACCTACCATTTCCTCTTCTGAGAATTTTGTGTATATTTACTCAATTATTTCTAAATTTCATTTTCATAATTTTGCCATGCTGAGAAAAAAATTTGCTTTCTTGCTTGATTTTATGAACTCATTTTTCTTTTTTCAATTTCTATGAAATTATGAATTTCCTAATTTCATACATATAAATACTTATATTTTGTGTCTAATATATGTACATATTTATATTATGAGGTCAAACAGTTAGGATGAGTTAATTTATTGAACTCATCCTAGGTAAAGTACTACATACCTCATGGTTGAATATCACTGTGTTTACCAGATGGTTACTTGAAAGTTAACTGTAGCAACATTCAGCAGCAAGGTATATTGCACTTTTTCTAGGATAAGTTCAAGCACTTAATTGTCCAAACTTATACATACATAATAATTACAATATTTTAATAATGCTTCTACAGTACTGGCTAAACACATCTCATGTACCACTGGTATTACACTTTCACTGCTTTGAGAAATGCTGTCCTATGAACTGTAAATCTTATCACAACTCCCAGGAGAAGCGGGTAGATGCTGTCATTTTCTTTTTAAGAATAAGAAAACCAAAGCAAAGAAAATGTTAAGTAGTTTTCTCAAGGTAACATTGGCATTTAAAAAGTGGAAGAGCTAGGTTTCAATCTCAGATTCATCTAACTTCAAATTCAGTTCTCTTAACAACTCAATCACAACATATTTCTCATGAGAAAAATCAATGACTGTTTAAGCAGGATTTATACTTCCTCTTTCTTTTGATATTAAACTAATATATATACTGACATCTGCTCAATTTACACTAAGGATTGCCCTGTCTTATGTGTGATCAGTAAAGACATACAAGAAGCACTGATTTGCCACCTTTGCATTGTCAATAAGGATATTTTCCTTCTAATGAGGGTTCCAATATCAACAAAAAGCAGACCCAAATTCAATTATTCTTTTTATAATACCTACCTCAGAAGCTTTTATCAGGTTCCCTGCTAGTGAATCAAAGATTTTATTCTAAGGCAAATTAGGTAAATCTTAAGTGAGGGGAATATCTTGGAATATTTAACAATAGGGCTCTTAGGTATAGCTTTGTTCAATACCCTGTTTCTGATGCTGTCAGAGAGCTCAGCAATGGTATGGGCCACCTTCTGTGTTATTTCTAACGCTGCCAACTTAGAGAGAATGTCTTGTTGTTTAACATTTTCTTATCCACACACAAACAGTACCTTTTAAGCACCAACTGTATGACAAATTTTTCTATACACCAGAGCCTTGACTATAATATCCATAGAATATTTTAGGAATAGAATATAGAATATTTGACAAGACAAATTGCCCCAAATTCCATATTCATCTAGAGTCATTGACTAATATGTGCACCCCTGGCAGTTGAAAACATTTCCTTTCCAATCTCTCAATATTTCTGAGCATCTTTGCAGTGATACAGAGGTATATTTGAGTCCCCTGTTTACTTTACTCCAAATTCCTGCTCTCTGCCCAGATCTTTACCCTTTCCCATTGATTCATCACCTCCCCACATTACAATGTCATTTCATTTATTTCCACAGGTCTATTCACACAGGACTATAGATTTCAGTAGACTTTTAAAGAAAGAGTAATGAAAGTAGAGAATTAATTATATAGTAGAACACATTTAAAACATTAACAACCAGTTATCACTCTTTCTAAAATTATCCTCTATCATAAATCCTTTGTTCCTCATCTAGGACATCCTATCGTCTCTTCCTTTTCTACTTCCTGGTATGTACAATCTCTGAGGAGCAAATAAGGAAAAACTCAAAAATAGATTCCTTTTTTTTTTTTTTGTAATCTAAAATTTTACTTTTAAAAGCTGCAACAATGAGTTTTCCTAGCCAGAAGTTTTATCTTCCCTGACATCAATCCCTCTGCTCTAAATTCTGTGACCATTTACTTTTCTGAATTGTCCTTCTTGTTACATTGATAAATTATTACCACATAGGATTCTCAACTCAGTACAAAGTGATAACAATAAGAAAATGTGTAGTGAAGGTTTACGTATGCTCTACTGCACTTTAAAGTCTGTATTATATACATAGATAAAGCTAACAATATCAAAACATTAGGATTCATTCAAAAAAAATCTTCATTTTCAGCACTAAAAAAAGGAATGAAGCAATTGGTCTGGCTATGAAATGATGTTCTGCTCCAGAGTCTTTTTTGGTTTGTCCAATTTTGTTCCTGTCTTATGTCCGCTCATCCAGCATGATATTTCTACTTCAGGGTTCAAGGGCCTTATTACTAATTATTTGAATAAAAGAGAAGCCTCAAAATCAAAGTACATTTTTGAATGCCTGAAGTGATAAGGATGCAAAGGAATAAAATACTTCTATAACATTAAAGTATTTAGCATAAAATATCAACTTCTAAAAATATTTTCTACTCAAATATCTCCTCCCTGTCCCCAGTACACACACATATACTAAATATAGGCATTTATCTCTGTAAATTTCTGGCTAATTTTTGAATGTTGTAAACATTTCATAGGGAAATGTAAATAAAAAGGAGAATGATTGCAATGAGAACTTGAGTTCAATTGGCAAAGACACAGAATTTCTCGAAGCTGCTAAAGTGAGATGCTGAGCAATATTTTTTGTTACTATAGAAAACTGTGCATCTGGCAGAGTTCATAAATTAAGACCTAAAGGACCATTGACAAGGATGATGTTAAAGAGCTGGTAAAAGGGAATGATGTAACTATCAAGTGAAAAGGAGAGGCCTGTAAGAAAACTGATAAAGTACTCAATTATTTCTATTAACAATAACCTCCTTTTTATAATCTTTTTCTAATCTTTATTTTGAAGCCAAACATGAAAGGAAGACTATCATACAGTGCCATTTGTACAAATAAAATGTTAACACTTGAAATACCTTTATTAAGTCGAAGATTTATTATGTATGTAAAGTATGGCATGAACCCGTTCTCAGCTGCTAAGACATTAGTATTATTGTTAATATAATAGTGTAGACAAGACAAGCAATGGAAAATAAAGGAAATAAGGAAGAGTGAAAGAGAGGGAGTGAGAAAGGGAGGAAAGAATAGCAGGGCTTACACTAACCAAACATGGCCTAGAATTCATTATTAAATACTTAGATTACCACCTTCCACATGTACTTTCATAATTCATTTTGTGCTCTGTTTGTGTTAAGATCATAAATAACTTATAGTAATAAAGGTAAGAGGTAAATCAATCTAATAAAGTTAGTTAAAGAAATAGTTTGGGGTGGCACCTGTGGCTCAGTGAGTAGGTCGCAGGCCTATATACTGAGGGTGGTGGGTTCAAACGCAGCCCTGACCAAACTGCAACAACAACAAAAAGATAGCTGGGCGTTGTGGCCTGCACCTGTGGTCCCAGCTACTTGGGAGGCTGAGACATGAGAATCGCCTAAGCCCAGGAGTTGGAGGTTGCTTTGAGCTGTGACGCCACAGCACAGTACTGACTGACGGTGATAAAGTGAGACTCTGTCTCTAAAAAAAAAAAAAAAGTCTGGTGAGAAAGTATCTTGCAAGCCAAGAAAGAACCATGACATAAGAGTTTAGCCTTCCCCCATTAGATTGATGATTAAAACAGTGATGTGCGTAATAAAAGCAGAGCTAGCCCAGAGTTAGGGGCTTTCCGCCTGTCCTCATGCTTGGAGGTGGGAAGGACCCCAGCGCAGCTTCTGAAAACTTTCTCCTTGTGTCTTGACTCTTTGGTTTTTCCTCATCCTCTCATCTCAGCTAGCCACTGGAAAAGAACTTTTGGTTGGGGATTGCTCCCCAACAGTGCTGAGAGATACCATTTTGTAAGGAGCAAGTTCTATCTCTAGGCAAACATTAAATAAAATAATTGTAGGTACAATAGAAGTTATATGACCCCTATATGTTATCTTACTGAAAACATGCATATCATTACTAACACTATTACCTCCATTGTTTAGGAATGTTTATTTCAATATTATCAGTGTTATTAAAGGAGATACTATACTCATAGGCAAATTTCCAGATGCAGTGACTGCCTCACAGTGGGAATTCAAAAATTCCAGTTCATTCTCCCTTGAAGATGATAGAGGGCTTATATAGTTTGTTTGTTCCCACTCCTAAACACCTTTGAGTACGTGGATTGATTTTAAATCCTTGACTTACCATAATGGAGAAAACCAATTGTTACTTCAGTTCCTGTTAATTTTTATATCCTTTTCTCTCAGTTTTCAGAGAAGGAAACTTGAAGAGGTAATGCAGAATTATGCTGAATGATTTGTGATGTCATTTGAACTCAGTGAAGTGCTAGTAACACTCAGAGGCTAACTTTTCATGAATTTTATTTTAGGGTTTGAAATGAATATCAGAAGAGGATGTTGAATTTCCTTTGCTAAAGAAAAGGTAAAAATTATGAACATAAAGGCCTTCAGAATTTAATAAAGGAAACTGCAGTGACAAATCTGTTTACATTATGCATGTAAAGATTTATGATTAACACAGTTACTATAAAAGAATATCAAACAAAAGAGGAAGTTGGTCTTCCTACCAACTCTGTCAGAAGGTGAGTTGGCCCAGTCGCTATTTTTGAAGAAAGGGTGCTGATTAAATGGGGCTCTGTTTCCTGATGAAAGTAGGATTCTCTTTTAGTCCTTCTCACCTACAGGTCAGGCTCTTATAAGTAAAGTTGAATTCTGACTAGCCAGAGTTACCTGAGAGGAAATGAACAACTCTTCCTTTCTGAAATCCCTGTCTCCACTGGCCTGTGCTGTCACTGGCAAATGAGTTTATCTCTGCATGCCATTTTAAGAACGGCTTAGACATATGTCTACATTTAAGTATGATGGTATAGATTGAGACAGACTGTATTTCCACAGAATGGAAAATCTAGATAAATATCAAATTGCATCTCTATTAAAAATGGAAAATTATACTTTAATGATCCCTCATTGTCACTTTTCAAACTTGACCTCTAATTTCACTTATACATAGGATTTTTATTTCTTTCTAACAAATTTGAATATTTTCTGTATATCCTTCATACTGTACTTTATTTTTATATGACATAATTTCCCTCAAGGAAAAATATAACACTGATTTTATAATTTAACAATCACTTTGACATATAAATATGAGATTGGAAATAGAAACACTCTATTAAGAGAAGTATTATAAGTTTTTATTGAAATAATAAATTTATACTCCAAAGAGTTTAATTTTAAGAGGCAAATTAAGAAACATAAAAAAAGTTATACACAAAGTCAACCTGCATGCAATTTTGCTACTGTAGAATTAGTTCTGCATAAGAAAAAATAAATTTCTATCTATTCTCACACACAGTTCTTCTAAACCAGCTGTCAGAAACAAGTGTTGCTATCAGAGTGCTGAGTTTGTTAGAAACAGCAAATGCCTCTTTAAGGTACAAGTGAATCTGCCTGATAAACATGATTGCCTAGTCAAAAACTGCATTCCATCAGAAAGCACATATATTTAATATGGCTAACCAGTTATAAACATTTGCAGACGGCATTAAGTTATAAACATTATTATAAATAATAAATTATAAATATCTGACAACATTTGGGATACAGTTGATTATGTTTGTGGGCAGCATTTTTATAGAATTCATATTGCATGAAAAATGCTGAAAAAGTCAACATATTATATTATAGAAAAAGTTTAAGACTGCTCTTTGACAAAAGTCTGATTGATGAGCCTATTTATTTAATATATGTTTTTATTTCAAACATATCAAAAGGAAATGTTTTTATATCATAATTTAATATATGTTTTAAAATATGATTTTCAAATTATAAAGCTATATTCTATTTTTAGTTATTATTAATAATGTTAAGCTACAGTCATTTTTTGACTTTGATGAAGGAAAATGTGATGTTAAGAAACTTTTCAGTCAAGTAATTTTAGCTAGATATATAAAACTCTTTTTATAGGTCTTAGCTGATTAAACAATTTTTTTTCTCCTGTTTAGTCTGAGGAAACTAGAAAAAGTACTGTTATTTTCATCTGACTGTCTAGCATGTAAGCTCATGTAGACATTTCTTCTGCTTTCCCTTAATTCTTACTGATATTGCCTTTTGTCAGGGTAAATTCTGAAAAAAAAAAAACAAAAGAAAAGCGATAGTCTTCTTCAATAGTAGTTCTTGATAGATATCAATTCTTTTTTTAAATTTTGTGGTTTCCAGAATGGATACAGATTTGTCTGCGTCCTCAGGAACTCCACCTCTGTGAGTTGCTTTGCACACAGTAGACTCTAGATGAGCGCAGAAACATTTCCCCTTGGGTTATTCAAAACAATCACAAAACACTATATACTTTTTCCTTTTTGTTTCTTTCATAACCTTTAGCTTGCAAACTAGGAGACTTTGACATAGCACTTCTTTACAACTGTTTTGAGTTTCATGAATTCTCAAGCAGTGTTTGGAAGTGGATTAAGCACTGGTTGGAGTGCTCTTCACCACTTGGAAATGCTTAGCTCTTCATAATTATTCATCAGGAGGAAAAACTCTTAATAACAAGAATGGTTCCTAGGAAGAGATTTAGGAGAGTCAGAGATTTTATTACTAAGGCCTATTATCTGGATTATTTGAGAAATTTGGGATTGATCTATACTTCCTGACATCAGAGAGGACAAATAATTTTAGCTCACAGTTCTACAGTTATCGCATATAGGAACAAAAGAAACTTTTAGCTTACTCATTTATAAATTCTCTATTATTTAAAATGACCTTTTTATACTGGGTGGCGCTTAGGGCTCAAAGGAGTAGGGCACCAGCCCCATATGCCAGAGGTGGTGGGTTCAAACCTGCCCTGGCCGAAAACTGAAAAAAAAAAAGACTATGTCTCTTCCTAATTCACCATTTGTACTCAATTTTTGCATAAAATTCCTGCACTTCAATGTCTACTTCAAACAGAAAATCTTTGAATATGTCATCTAGACATAGATATATTACAGATTTTATTATTGTTATTACTTATTATACTTTGTAGTTAAAAATATTATTATTTAAACTAATAAAAATACTCTGATGACATGAACTATCTTGGTTTACCTCCCATATGCCAACTATAAAATAATTAATTTAAAAATATTTACTATCACTGTGTTGATAATATCAGTGTGTTGATGGGAGTCAGGCTCACATAGTATAGTCAGAAATTGAGCAAATTAGACCCTTGCAAGAAAGGAAGCACACTGAGTCTAATTCTTTGTCAGGATTTTTGCTCAAAGATATACTTTAGGCTTTCAGGTAGGGTAGAGCAGATTCAGCAGTTTTAATTGCTTTGGTGTCAGAATAAGGAGTTCATGGATAGTAGAGTAGATTATTAAATAATCTAGATAAGCAGAAAAATAGACAAAAATGGAGCCAGAGGGGGTGATCTCTGAAATTTATTTGTAAATTTTACCCAAATCATTGGTCAACCACTAAATTATGCATGTTAGAAGGGAACTCCAGGGTGTTTATTGATGCCAGCAACTGTAATCTGAAAGAACCAAGTGGAGATTCCTGTTGTATTCTACCCCAAAGAAAGCAGAGTTTGCAGTCAAAGACCAAATTAATAGCCTTCTAGTACAAAAATTAATCCTCTTCAAAGCAATATATTTAAACCCAAGGCACCTATAAAAACTATATAAAATATTTATTACGAGACAATAAATCATCTGACAATTAATGAAAAAGAAAACGCAATCCATACTAAAGAACCTGAAAGAGAAATTTGCTGACTGGAACTAACAACAGTGTTTAGAGAAAAGAAGAGCAAGTCAATGAACTTGAAGAGATAGCAAAAGAAATTATCCAATTTACAAAGAAACAAAATTAAGTGACCTAAAAATGTATGTAATTGAAAGTTTGGAGATGAAAAGAGACAGAATACAGAAGAAAATTTATTTGGAAGAAATAATAGTAGGAGTTTTTCCAAATTCGCTCCATAATTTCCAGCAACAGTTCTAAGAAGAAAAGTGAATGTCAAGCAAAATAAACATAAAGAAAAACAAACCTAATCTTTTCATGGCAAAAGTGATAAAACACAAGGACAATGAAAATAGCCAAAGAAAACTGAATAGTTACGTGAAGGGAAGCAATGTGAAAGTGACCAATTATTAGAAGGAAAATTGTAGGCCAGAAAGAAATGGAACAAAATATTTAAATTGTTGAAAGAAAATAAAAATAGCAATCCAGAATGGAAGTTTAAATAAAGACATCTTCAGATGGAAGAAAAATTAGAAAATTATTTGCCAGAGTCCTGCACTACAGAAATTATAAAGAATGTTCACTGGGCTACAGGTGAAGTAACATCACATATAAACTCAGATCTAGTTAGCAACAACAGCACAGAAGACAGTAAATATGTGGAGAAGATATACTAGATATTTAATATTTCTAATATCTGAAAAGATATGACGACTTAAAGCAAAACTCATTACACAAAAGGCAGAGTTTCTGGCAGTAGCACAATGAAAGATACTGTTACAATTAGTTAAAGGTGCATATTGAAATCTATGAACTTAATCACTGAAAACTGTGTAATACCAAATAAAACTTAGAAAATGAAGAATGTAGAAGCAAAAGCAGAATGACAACAACAACAAATAAATAGTAAATGAGAGCCCTAAATTCAATCCTTATAACAATTCTATTAATTAAGCTAATTAATAAACTTTGATTGAAAAATGAGATATTTCTTAAGACTAGATTTAAAGAAAGAAAGAGAAAACAAGCCCAACCATGTATGACCTATTATAGAAACACTTTAGAAACTAAGAATACGGAAATGTTCATGTAAAAAAAAAAAAAAAGATATACCCTGGAAAATCTAATTATTTATAAGATTGAGTACTTACTATTGGAATATGTAGATTTCAATAAAAAGATAGTCACCAAAAATAAAGAGGGAAACATCAAAATGTTAGTCATGGAGATTTGATAAAACTTTCTCAATAATTGGCACAACAATAGACAAAAACAATAATATGAGTATTAATGATCTGAACAGGACTATTACCTTGACTTAATTGAAATTTACAAAATACTATGCCCATGAATTACAGCAGGCACATTTTATCAAATGCATACAAAATTTTTACCAAGATACATCATATGTGAAACCAGAAAATAGTCTAAATAAATACAAAAAGATTGAAATATTAGAGAATATATTTCCTGATTACTCTCAAATTAAATTTGAATCAATAACAATATTAGATCTCAAAAATCTACAAATACTTCTAAAATAAATGATACAACTAAAACAGTGATTAAGGGAATTTTTCTTTTCTTTTTTTATTGAAAAAAATAGCTTTATTAAGGAATAATTTACATACCATTAAATTTATTCATTTTCAGAATACAATTCAACGATTTTTTTTTAAATACATGTATTTTATTACTCTTCATTACATTATTTCCCCCCCACCCCCTAGTGGTAAGACAGAATTTATTTACAGAAAAGAATACAGAAAACACTAAAGCTCCTGGTAGAGGGAGAGAATTCAAGTGGGGAGAGAGAAGCGCTCTCTGTTTCTCTCCTG
>CAUYON010083767.1:0-20663 GCA_963573935.1 Arctocebus calabarensis | reverse complement strand
ACCCTGGGTAGAGTGCTGTGGCATCACAGCTCACAGCAACCTCCAATTCCTGGGCTCAAGCGAGTCTCCTGCCTCTGCCTCCCAAGTAGCTGGGACTACAGGCACCCGCCACAACGCCCGACCATTTTTTTGGTTGCAGTCGTCATTGTTGTTTGGCGCGCCCAGGCTGGATTCGAACCCGCCAGCTCAGGTATACGTGGCTGGTGCCTTAGCCAGTTGAGCCACAGGTGCCGAGCCTGTTTATTTTCTTTTTTAAAAAATTTCAGGTAAATGTGAGGGTACAGAAGTTTTGGCTAAAAGAAAGACAATTTATAGCTGTTGACTTCAAATTCATTTACTTTCTTTTAAAAAAATAAACATTATACAACCTTACTTAAGGGATTGTTTGCATAGTGTTTACTCAAAATTTTGCGTGTTATTTTATGAACATTACTAACACAGATAGGATTTTGAGAATAACAACGATGTTCATTTTGAAAGTGCAGATTGCGATGTTTAGAATAAAGAGGTGATGAGTGAGAGTCCATGTCCTTACTATACCCTCTAACTGCCTTGCAGAATTCACTGTGCAAGGGCTCCTGTCAGCTTAAAGATCAGTGAAGTCACCATGACCCATTTTATTCTGTGCTATGTCTGAGTGTACTTTAATAGTGGTATCTGCATTATGCTATTTCTAAGAGTCAAGAGACAATCTTGCATTGATTTTTCTGTAATAACTATTGGAAACTTACTCCTGCCTAAGTATTTGCCTACATATTTTCAGATTTGAGCAAAATAAATTTAGATCTCCTTACCACAAATTCATAAAGTGAACCCTTTCTAAAAATTGAGTGTAAGCTTCAGCAAAGGTTCCACATTCTGAGTCCATATAACAAGCTATGGTCATCACCTGCACATAAGAACTCAAGTAAAAGGCAGTGCATGAAAATGTTGCCAAACTAGAATGAAGTGTCCTGTCCATACTTAAGTCCAATGGAAAAACTGTACTGCTTTTGCCCAGTACATATCAGATTTGGCTCTTGACTTAATCACTACGAAGTCTAAAGCAGACAAAATATGCATCTAGGTCTTTAACAACTGTGAGTTAGATCAACAACAAAAGTTAGATCTGATGAAGACCAACTACATTCTTTATAGTTACTCCAACCCAAGCAGGGATAACCAGAAATCAGGTTACTAGGTAATTGATAGAGTACACACATGTAGATACAATGTATTATCTGGAAGCCTACTGTTAGTGATTATAAATTAAAGAATTAGTCATGATAAAACCTAATTTTATTTAATTGGGCTTTCTTATCATTCTAGAATGCTAATGGCACATCTTTGCCTCCTAATTTGAAATAAATAGGAGTTAACAACATTTAAAGTAGTTATAGAAGAATATTTATTCAAAGAAATGATGGTTGTTATACAATTCATGACCCAACAGAACAATAGGTACAATTGCATTAGTTTGTTCAGGTTGCCCCGATGGACTACCACATGGGAAGCTTAAACAACAGAAATTTATTTTCTCACTATCCTGGAAGTGGAAGTTTCAAGATGAAGATACCAGCAAAGTTGTTTTCTGGTGCTGCTTCTGTTCCTGGGTTTCAGAAGGCAGGCTCCTCACTCTGTCTTTGCATGGCCTTCCTTCTGTGAAGGGCATGCTCCTCTTCCTTTCTCATAAGGACAAAAGGCCTAATCCATTACCCCTCCCCCCTTTTGACCTCATTAAACCTTCATCACTTCTGTGAAGACTATCTCTAAATACAGTCCTATTAGAGGTTAGAGCTTCAACATATGAATTTTGGAGGGACAAATTCAGCCCAAACAAGGGGCTACAAAGTAACCCATAGCTTACAAAGTTATGTAATTAACATAAAAATTTTAAAACAAAAAAAGTAAAAGTATTTGAAATGATATTATCAACCTGGAATGATGTAACTTCAAATCAGTTGTCTATAGGTGGTAGGATAAATAATTTTATAATTTTTATAGTATTGTTATTATTCCTCCCTTTCTCCGATTTCTCTTAAGTAAACATGTATTAGTGGTGCGATTTTAAAATATCATTTGCTTAATATAATGCAACCCACAGCATTTCATGTTGCATCAACTTACTACATTCCACAGACTGGGACTGCAGTATGGCAAGCCCAGGATCACATTTTTGGGAATACGGATTAAGAGTCATTATAAATTCTTTTCCGGCATATTATGAGGAATGCCTTCCATATTGTCGGAATAACATCTTTCTATGTAGAATGTTTGGGTAGAGAGAGAGGAATCTGGTAGACATCATTGATTCTCTTAGCTAACTCATTCTGATTTCATGCTTCCAATGAAGACTTTCTTCAACATTGCTTTTGCATTCTGTGAAAAGGAACTCAATTTTCCCTTGAGGAAGACAACCAGGCATTGCATAGAAAGGGGCAAGAATACTCTGAATTGACTTGAATTGTGCTGTTCTTAGAATGAGACATTTTAGTCACATGTATGCAACATTCAAGAATATACAAGTCTTTTAGGATTGCACAGTCAAATGGTAGGTGTGCTTTTATTTCTTTGAGGAATCCCCATACTGTTTCCACAGGGACTGTACTACAATAATTTTCATTCCAATCAGCAGTGTATAAGCATTCCTTTTTCTCTGCATCCATGCTAGCATCTATTGTTTTTGACTTTTTAGTAATAGTCATTCTGATATGGGTAAGGTGATATCTCATTGTGTTTTTAATCTGCATTTCCCTGATAATAAGTGATGGTGAGCATTTTCATGTGTTTGCTGGACATTTTTCTATCCTCTTTTGAAAACCTCCTGCTCATATTTTTTGCCCCTTTTTTAATGGGGTCATTTGCCTTTTACTTCCTGGTTTATTTAAGCTCTTTCTAGATTCTAGATATTAGTCTTTTATTGGATGTATAGTTTGCAAATATGTATTTTATTTTATTCTGTTGTCAATTTGCTCTGTTAATTGTTTACTATGTTCCACAGAAGCTTTTTCCTTTAATTAAATCCCATATATTTAGTTTATGTTGTTGCTATCATTGTCTTTGGGTCTTGGTCATAAATTATTTGCCTAAGTCAATGTCTAGAAGAGTCTTTTCTCCTTTTTTCTAGAATTTTTATAGTTTTACATATTACATTTATGTCTTTTGTCCATCTTGAATTAGTTTTTGAGAGTTATGAGAGATAGAAACCCTGTTTCATTTCTCTGCCTGTGGCTGTCCAATTTTTCCAGCACCATTTGTCAGATAGGCCTGCTTTTCTCCAGTGTATGTTGTTGTCCTTGGTCAAATATCAGTTTAGTTGTAGGTATATAGGTAGTTTTATATCTGGGTTCTCTGCTGAAGTGGAGTAACAGTGATGGGATACGTCACAACATAACAGGGTACAAAAAGCTGCAGGATACATGTGACATATTCTTTTTTTTTTGTAGAGACAGAGTCTCACTTTATCGCCCTGGGTAGAGTGCCGTGGCGTCACACTGCTCACAGCAACCTCCAGCTCTTGGGCTTAAGCGATTCTCTTGCCTCAGCCTCCTGAGTAGCTGGGACTACAGGTGCCCACCACAGCGCCTGGCTATTTTTTTGTTTTTTTTGCAGTTCGGCCGAGGCCGGGCTTGAACCCGCCACCTTCGGTATATGGGGCCAGCGCCCTGCTCGCTGAGCCACAGGAGCCGCCCAGGGCTCTCGCTTTTGCTCCGGCTGTTCTCGAACTCCTGAGCTCAAGGGATCCTCTCCCCTTGACTTCCCAGAGGGTTAAGATCACAGGCATGAGCCACTGCACCTGGCCTAAATTAAAACTTTTACTTAAACAAATTACATTAGGAAAAAAAACACAATACTTAAATCTCATCCCTCCCTAATTTATGTGACAATGTTTGACGTTATTCTCACCCAATGCATCTGCAGGTGAGGAGTCACGTGGCAAGAGCTAATACGCATCCCATCCCAGCTCCAGGCCCCAAGACTGTTCAGCGATGTCACCCTCAGCTTTTAATCAGCCACCATGGAAGCAGGGCCTTGTTCCACAGAGTGCGGGCTGTTAACACTGACAAGCACACCCTGCATGAAGCTTTTCATTGTAAAGTCATCTTCACTGCATGGATTCATTTGTGTGCATGTGTGTACACAGGTATGAGCGCGTGTTACTTGGATAGAAATTCATCTTTCTAAAATTAGAGTCGATAGAAGCAAGCAAGAAAGCAGGGAAAGCTGAGCCGGGCAGGTGAGGCTCAGAATGAGACCTCTAGGCACAGGGTGGCAGGCATCTTACCAAAGGCCTTGGCCACCGCAATGCTCTCCAGCAGGCCCATCAGAGGCACCACAGCCAGTCCCGCCCCCATGTCCTGAGAGGAGAGAGGGATGGTGAGTGGCCTACCTAACTGGGAGAGGACAGGCCTGACCAGGCGGTGACCCGCCAGGGCAGGACCCCCTCCTTCCCCCCCTTCTCCACGTCAACAGAGCAAGTGCACCTCTTGCACTCCTGAGCTCACAGCCAAGGGTCCTCTCCTTGTCATGAAAGGAGCAACATGCTAAGAGCAACATGGCAGATGTATTCCCAGCCAGTGTCCAAAATAAAAGAAACACCTCTGGGCTTGAGGCAGAAAAACAAACGGGATGTCCCTTGAGGCTGTGTCCAATCTGGGATTGCCCCGTTAGTGGCACTCTGGGCAGTCCTAAGTGAGCGCGGACCCTCTGAACCTATGCAGACACATCATGGATATGTCACCAGGCCTGGGGGCCACTGAGCACGAGCCGTGCTGTCCTGCCTCCCGTGTCTGCCCACCTGCACCATCTCAGTGAAGGAGACTGTCCTGTTGGTGGTGGTCACTGAGAAGGGAGGGATCCCGACTGGAGGGAGCCCTTCCGCCGTCTCCCCAGTTAGCACAAAAGGCTGGTGTCCAGTCACCTCGAAAGAGTAGGCAACCAGTGCTGCGAAGGAGACCACCAGGGCGTTGCGAGCTGGAACAGAAGGAGAGAGGCTGCGGTGAAACCCTGCTCCCTGGGGCAGACACACCCCACCTGGCCACGACCCTTCACCCTGCACCCTGGAAACAGCACAGTACAAGGGACCGTGTGGCAGGTGGTCCTGTGCGGTGTGCAGGACGGAGGGACAGCACAATGGCAGACGTGAGCCAGTGGGCAGGCCTCCTCCTGCATGCCCTCCAGGTGACTGTGGACAACTACACGGGCAGCAGAGACGCTCTGAATCAGACGCCCTGGTGCTTCCACTTTGAGGCCAGACGGAGGACTAACCCAGATTAACACCCCCTCCCTCTCCCCCCGCATTTAGTAATTTTAAAATTACTAAAAACAGACAAGGTGATGAAACAACAGATTTTAAGGTGCCAGACATGAGGCACGATGGACACAGGACACCATTGAGAGGAAAAGCAGATGACTTTGGGGATGCCTCCCTCCCCAGGCTGTATGACCTTGAGAAGTGCTGGGGTTTCTTTTGTTTATTTGAGACAGAGTCTTACTTGGTCACCCTCGGTAGAGTGCCATGGCATCATAGCTCACAGCAACCTCAAACTCTTGAGTTTGAGTAATCCTCTTGCCTCAGCCTCTGGAGTAGCTGGGACTACAGGCACCTGCCACGACACCTCGCTATTTTTAGAGACGGGGTCTCAGTCTTGCTCAGTCTGGCTCAGTCTGGTCTTGAACTCCTGAGCTCAAACAATCCATTCGCCTCGGCCTCCCATGGTGCTAGGATCACAGGCATGAGCCATACAGCCTGGTGATGTTTTGAAACTTAAGCTTTTCTGGCTGGAGAGATGCTGCTATTCCCAAGGCAAAGGACCCCAATAAAGGCTGTGACCTAAATCTTCTCCCCCCTGCTCCTCTGACTCCTGCCCACCAGGGTGTCTTTTCCACATGACCCTGGGTGATGACCCTGGGTGGTGTGAGGCCTCCTGTCTCTGTGACACATGAGGATGACGAACTTCGGGGTCTCTCCTGAGCCTCTCCCATCTCCTCTTGCAGCCACATCTGACAGGCTCTCAAGGCAGCATGTTCCAGACTTTCACATGCCACCATCCACCCGAGCACCACGTTAAAATGCAGATTCTGGCCTGGAGGTCAGGGTGGAGCCTGAGATCCTGCATTTGCACCAGGCCTCCAGAGGGTGTGCAGGCTGCTGCCCTCCGGTGTCGCAGGAAACAGAGCATCTTTATATTTGCACTTTACAGTGACAGGGACTGTAGCAAGGAACGCTGGTTAAGACCAAAAGCCAGAGGGGCTTCCCACTTGGATTCCTCCCTCTGCTGCCAGAGGCTCTATTCCCCCTCTTTTGTTTATCAATCAATCTTTCCATCAATAAACTGTCCTCTCACTGAAAAAACAAAACAAAACAAAACAAAACACCAAACGCCAGACTAAGTGGGGACTCAAAGCCAGACATTCTCACTATAAGCCCAGAGATCCCTCCGCCCCACCAGGCTCTCAGCATTTCCCACGGCCTCCAGTCTGCAGAACAGAAGTGGCAAGTGACCACGGGGCCTGGAGTGACCCCAGCCTAACATGAGCTGCCCGCCTCTCCTATGACTGCTGGACTCTACAGCCCTCAGCAGTGAGGTCCAGCTGCGTGACTGTGCTTCCCCTGTGCTAAGAGGGCCTCAGTGGACCCCAGTGCTTCCCTACTTTCCTGTGTCCTATATCCTGAGTGTCACTGACCGGTCCTAAGCCTGGCCTGGATGCACTGAGAGGCGCCCCTCCTCAGAGATGCCATTTAACTTCCTAGTGGCTGTGCTGACCTGTCACCTTGCAGTCTTTACCATGGCTTTCTCAGAGACCCCCTGGTGATCTGTGACTCAGCCTGCCGCCTCCATGCCTGATTGGAAGCTCTACTTTTCCCAGAGAGTACAATTGGATCAGACCCAGATGGTTTCAGCAGGATTTTATTTCTCTCCTAAGGACCTGCCAGGAGGCCAGGTTTCTCAGCCTCAGCACTGCTGACGTTGGGAGCCTTGGTCCTTGTCGTGAGCAGCTGTGCACCCCAGGGTGTTCAGCTGCACCTCCAGGCTCTACCCACCAGCTGCCTGTGAAAGCCTCTCCCAGGAGTATCAGTCAGAAATGTCTCGTACAACTGCCAACCGTCACCTCTGGCTGAGAAATGGTGCTACAGACCAGCATCCTGGGCTCTAGCTGTGGATCAGAACCGCCTGCCACATTTTAAACGTGCCGATGTACAAGTCATGCCCAAGCCACTGACGTGAGACTCAGGGCTCCCTGGATACAGGGAAGGTGCAGCCCAGGTTGCCCATGATGTCCGCAGGGCCCCTCACCTGTCCCCGCAACCCAAACCAGCCCATGGCTGAGCCGCACGCCGGGAGGCATCTCGGAGTGGACAGGAGGCACCTGGCCCCGCATCAGTTTCAGCACCAGCAGCAGCAGCATGCAGATCAGCCCCAGCACAGCGTCACCCACCCTGCAGAGAGACGGATGGCCGGTCACAGCTCGGCCCTGCCCATGTTCACACTGACAGGAGCCTTCCGGCCTCCACTTGGCTTCTGCTGGACGCTCTCTCTCAATTATCTTTCCTGCTTTCTCCTAAGCAATCTACTCTTCCACCTCAAAGCTTCACCCAGAATTCAGCAAGCACATGCACCTGGTCACGATGGCGGCAGGGCCAGCCTTTTGTTTTTACAGTCCCTTCTCCCTCGGGGACTCAGGTCTGTGGGCTAGGATCTAGTGAGTGAGTGACCGCAGGGAACAGGGACCAGCCCGAGCAGCTGGCCCACTGCAGTTGTCTGTCCTAGAAGGCACCAGGCCGTGTCGTCGCTAAGGCCCCTTTCACCTCTGCCAGTCAGCGTTGCTCTGTCCACTGGCCCCAGGAGGCTGCACTCTGCCACCAAAAACCTCCTCAGCGGATCAGAGGCAGGGACACGATGGTCCATGACTCCCTCCAGGCCTCAGCCCCAGACAGCCATCTCTATAGCGCCCCCAAACCATCTCCTCCTCTCTCTTCTCTGCTCCACCTGTCCCCACTCCTCTGGCTCCTGTGCTCTGTCTGTGTCACTGCTCCTGTGCCCTGTGTTTTCTTCCTGGCCAAATTACAACCCCTGAGAGACCAGGCTGATTTTTCTCCTCTCCTTCCTGCCACCCAGGAAAGCTCTGTGGAGACAGCTGCCCTGCTGGGCTCAGGGTCCCCAGGCTCCAGCCGTGGGTTTTTCGTTTAAAAACTGACTCTGACCCAGGGGGTCGGGGGCTGCCTGAGAGTCTGCATTTCCAACCAGCTCCCAGGCGCTGCTGCTGCTCTGGGGAACCTGGGGGGCAGCAGGGCCCAGAAAGAATAAAATACCGCCTGGGGTGGGAACATGTGGGAGCTTGGACAGGGGTCTAGAAGGAGGAGCTTCCTTAGATGGGGGGGAACAAAAGCTAGCAGTACCTGGTCTCTCCGATGCTGAGGAAAGTGCGATACACCTGCAGGAAAAACTGCCTGGGGATGTTCTGCAGTCCCAGGAGGTTCTGTCCAAACAGAGACGTCGATTAGATCACGGTCCCCTGAACCAAGGCTCTGTGCCACCCAAGGCTCCTGTGAGGGCCTGGATGGCAGGATCCCCAACCCCTAGGTGCTTTCTGGGGCATAGCTCTGGACTCTCAGAGTACCATCTGCCCACTCCCAAGCCCCCCAGGGCAGGGGACCAATAAGTAGGCACTTCACAACCTCTGGGTCAATGACATACTTCTCCAAGTTACATTCATGTCTTACAAAAAACAGCTGGGAGACCCATTCTACAGCTCTAAGTTGTGAGGCCTAGGGTCTGGGGACCAGGCACCTGGACCCACCACCCTCCCAGCCCTGTTTCCATGGACTCCAGGCAGCATCCCTCACTCACTGGCCCACCCCTACCACACAGACTCTTGCTGCCATTGGCTCAAGGCTGTGTCCATCAACCAACCACCCACCTGACCCCATCCCCTGCCAGAAGGGAAAAAAAATCACTGTCTGGGTTTGCAGCAGGCAGGTTCCCGAGGGCTTCCAGGGACCAAGCTAGGAATCCCGGGCCAAGCAGGGGTCCAGAAGGTGGGAAGGGGGCCTCTTAATCATGCTTTAGTCTTTATGTCTCTTGGGTAGGGAGTGTCATGGGAAGTGGAGACCCAGATTCCCAGGGTGACACACAGGGACTGGAGGGAGGTTAGTTGGAATTGGGGGAGAACTACATTGCTGAGTATGAATGGATAAAGAAGGTACCCTCTACTCTCACTACATTCTTTTTCTTTTTTAACTAGAGTGTCGGATTGTCAGTCTAGCTCAAAGCCATCTCAATCACAAACTCCTGGGCTCAAGTGATCCTCCTGCCTCAGCCTCCTAGAGTGCTGAGATCACAGGTATGAACAACCATACCCAACCTAAAAGAATATTCTTGACTGTAAAAAGGAAGACTGTTTCCAGAATAAAGGATGGACTATCCCCTGAAACAGTATCTTCCAAGCTTACCCTGGCAGGTGTGTACATAACATACAATTGCATTCACCCACACCTAAGTTACTGCTTCTCTAAAATGAAGATAATGATAAACCTTCCTTCCAGGGGTGTGGCAAGTGCCCTACTCACAGGAAGAGTGCAAAGTCTGTCTGCTGCTTTATTTCATATGGTCTCTGTTACGCCCTGCAGGGCGCTGACCTAGCACAGCATGTGTCAGCATGGGCAGCAGCATAACAGCCCCTGCCCTCGAGGGACTTACGGCCCAGTAAAAAGAGAATAAATTATATCCTCAGCTAGTGACCGTTGATTTTAGGACTTCTTACAGATGTACTTTGTTTTTTACAGAAACATAAAAAGTATGACGTTTAAAAAATATTATATTGGGCTGGCCTTGGTGGCTCACACCTGTAATCCTAGCACTCTGGGAGGGTAAGACGGGTGTATTGCCTGAGCATGAGTTCAAGACCAGCCTGAGCCACAGCAAGACCCTGTCTCTAAAAAGAGCTGGGCATTGTGGCGGGCTCTTGTAGTTCCAGCTACTCGGGAGGCTGAGGCAAGAGGATCACTTGAGCCCAAGAGTTTGAGGTTGCTGTGAGCAACCACAGCACTCTACCCAGGAAGACAAAGTAAGACTCCGTCTCAAAATAAATAAATGATAGAAATAAAAAATATTTTATTAATCAGATGCTGGAAAAAAATGTAAGAACAAAATTATCCTCCTATATTAGTGTGGGCAATAATGTGCCTGCTAAAATTCTAGCAGCACGCTGTGACCAGTGAGGCCTGCCAGGGCACACACAGCCCAGGCAGCTGGAAAGAGCCACCGTGAAGCCAGCCAGCCAGGCTCATGGGCACAAACACTGGGCACAAGCAGCGTGCACAGCAACCAGTTCCCCACGTCACTACTGTAAAAAGGGACTGTCGCTCAGCATCTCCCCGGGAGGGTCATTGTATTGATGGGGGACCCATAAGAATGCTGCATGCTTTCTGACCCGCAGAGAATACACAGTCTCAAACAGCAAGACATCTACTAGCTGTGAGCATGGGGACTGGCCTTGGTCCTGTGCCCCAAGTGGATGCTGGGCCTACCTTGATCTGTCCAAAGCCAATGGTGACAGCAGCAGCGGAGGTGAAGCCTTTAATGACGGGGCAGGAGATGAAGTCCAGCAGGAACCCTGGCCAGCCAAGAGGGAACACTGAGCTTGTTCCAGCTCTACCCAGTCCCAGAAGACAAAGGTAGATGTGGGCGAGTGGGATTAGGCAGCTAAAGACTGGTAAGCGGCACACCTGCTTGGGTTGTTTTTGGAGACCACAGAAAAGGGGCTAGGGTCTAAGGCCCTGGGCACTTCTCCAGGTGTCCCAGCCTCCAAGAAAGGGGTAGGGCTGGGAGCCAAGGGCCTCACTGTCTTTCACACATGCAGGGCAAGGAGATGCTGAGGCCAAGGGCATCCCCAGGAAGTGAATGCCTCAGGACCCCAGGAAGAGCAGAGCAGGAACCCCTCCTGCCTGTGGCAGGAAGGCAGAGTCTTACCCAAACGCAGGAACCCCATGGCCAGCTGGATACAGCCGGACAGGAAGGCCAGCAGCACAGCATAGGCAGGCTCGTGGAAGGTGTAGACGGAGACCAGGAGGGACATGATGGCCGTGGGGCCCAGGGTCACATCCCGGGAGGTGCCCAAGAAGAGATACACAAAACATCCCATGAAGGCAGAGTACAGGCCGTACTGTCGGGGAGAGACGGTGGGGAGAGACGGGGGTGAGCACCCGGGAGGCCCGAGTACAGGCCACACTGTCGGGGAGAGACGGGGGTGAGCACCCGGGAGGCCCGAGTACAGGCCACACTGTCAGGGAGAGACGGGGGTGAGCACCCGGGAGGCCCAAGTACAGGCCACACTGTCGGGGAGAGACGGCAGGGAGAGATGGGGGTGAGCACCCGGGGGACCCGAGTACAGGCCGCACTGTCGGGGAGAGATGGGGGTGAGCACCCGGGGGACCCGAGGCCCGTCCACATACATCCCTCGTGTGCACCTTCAAGCACAGAGATCTGTGGGTGTTGACTGTGCCCTGGGCACACTGGCACTCACAGGCAGGGACTACCACCACCCCCTGTTATCCCAGTGGAGGACCTGCAGTGATTAGGGTTTAGCAGCACCCAACTGGGGCCCTGGGGTGCTGATGGCCAGAGAGGGCATGGGGGGCAGGTGAGGCCTGCCCGGAGCACAGAGGCCTGTGTGCTGAGCCTGTGAATGTGAGGAGGTGTTCTTAATGCCACCACGAGTCATCTCACTGGTCCCAAATGGACAACCCAGAACTGGCTTGGTGCCTATTTGTGACATCCAGTAGAGAAGTGTACGCCCACACAGTCACGTGTTACTACAGTCCAGAAACCAAAGCTTCTCGGGTCTTCTGGGACTGGGAACCTGGGAAGGCCGAAGGTGTATTTCCACTTAGGTTCTGTGCAGGGGTCAGGCCTCAGGGAGGAGGCACGGCTGGCAGCAGGGTCAGACACCTCACCTGAGGCGGGAGTCCAGCCACTTCAGCATAGGCCAGTGCCTGCGGAACGACGGTGAGCCCAACGGAGAGTCCGGCGATGAAGTCCATCTTCAGCCACTGCAGAGAGTAGCTGGGCAGCCAAGCCAGGATGGGCAGCCTCCTCTGCACGGCCGCGGGGGAGCAGCAGCAGGTGTTAGGAGCCATGCCGGGGCTGGAGGCCCAGCGCTGACCCAGAGCCTTCACCAAGGAGGGCATCCGGAGGCTGGGGCTGGGGGGTGAGCTGACAACAGGGGAGCCGTCAGCGTCTGAGCTGCAGGGGACCCAGGAACACGGGGGCATCCGGACAGACGCTCTACCTTCTCCCATCTCGAAGGGGTCTGAGTCTGATGGACTAGACCCCAGGTGCCCACGCTGGTCTGGGAAAGAAAGCTAGCGACCTGGGCAGAGGGGCTGGACCCCGGGCCTCACCGTTCAGGTCCCTGGACCCCTCCTTCTCTCCCTATCAATCCGCCGGCAGACCAGACTCCAGGTTTCTCAGTCAGACACCCGAAGACGGCTCAGACTTTCATCCCTGCCGGCGGGGTCGGGGGAGGGGGGACGGGAGGTCCTTGGGGGCTCCAGGCTTCCCAAGTGCGCAGCATGGCCGGCTCCACTCACTCCTGCGGACTGCAGAGCTGGGAGGGTCCCCGCCTGAGGCCACGCCTTTACCCTTACTCGGTCTCCACCTGTGGCATTCTCAGCCCGTCTGTTCTAGACCTTCAGAGGCGTCTCCAAAGGTGCGCAACAGTCTCTAGGGTTCCAGCGACCCTGCGCGCACAGCCCGCCCACGCCTCCTTCTCCCCCAGGCCCTCCCCACTGCCCCCGCTGCGCTGCTCGCGACAAAATCCACCTCCCCCCACACACACAGCTTGCCCCGATGCGGGTGTCCCGGGCGGCGACCCCGCGCCGGCTGACGGTCAGCGGCCCGCCGGCTCCGAGCAAAGCGGAGGGCCGCTGGGACCGCCGCCACGTCCCCGCTTGGGTCCCCGCGGCAAGCGTCCGCACCCTTGGGTCCCAGGCTGTCCCCGCGTCGGCCGACCCCGGCGACCTCGGAGGCCTTGGCATGTCCCAGCAACCCCCGGCTCCCAGGCCCAGCTCGCTGCCCCCGCGGGCCGCGGACTCACCCACCGCGCGCCGCAGCTCGGGGTCTCCAGGAGTTGCCGCAGTGAAGTCCACAGGAATCTACGGGACGGGGCGGGGCAGGACGTGGGGCGTGGCCTGGAGAACATGTGACCGCGGGTCGGGCCGGAGGCAGAGGGGACCCGGCTCGGTCTTCGCGGTGGCCGCCATGCGCCATCCCGGGCCCACCTGCTGCGCGCTGCTGCTTGTCCTGGGGCTCTGCCGGGCGCGGCCCCGGAACGTGCTTCTGATCCTCGGTGAGTGCAGCCTCCCGGGCACCGCTCTCCCGCGGCCCCCTCGTCCGGAAGCAGCTGCTCGCCCTCTCCCTGGCAGCTGCCCTGCCCCGCCGCGTGCAGCCCGCAGCCGTTCCCTCCCTGTCCCCTCTCTCTACTGCCGCAGACTTTTCATGGCTGTCTCCTGTGAGTGCGGCAGGTCTGCAGGGGTCGACACCCTCACCCCTGACCCCTACCCGAATCCAGCGCCTCCGGAGCTAACCGAGTGAGCCCCAGCTCAGCACACTGGGAGGCTTTGCAGAGCTCAGGGGGCCACAGACCCCAGAGGGTTCCCAGGTGAGGGGCGGCTGCCCAGGTCCCCAGAGACACAGCCAGGGTGCCCTCCTGGCCCTCTCCACCAACACTCTTCCCTCAGAGCCTGTGGTTCAACCCTCTTACCCCTCTTCTCACATACCCCCACTGCCCCCCACCCTCTCGCACAACCCCAGCCCCTCTCAGAAACCCCAAGTTCCCCCAGCATCGTGCTGTTCACAAGACTTCCGGTTTGGGTGCCAGAGGCGGCAGTGACAAGTGACAAGGCCAAACCACGAGACCTTGGATTCTTTCCCCTTCTGAGGTCTGGCTCCCTGCCAGGCCCTCTCTCTCTGATTAACTTTGTGGTCTCTGGGCCCAGATCAGCTGATTGTAACAAAATCCCATCTCCTCTCAACTCCCAGGGCCACTCACAGAGAATTTGCACCTGGCCTGGGTCCAGGTCCTGCCAGGACCAGGGTTGATGCTGGATTCTTTGGGGTCCAGCCCCCAGGTTAGGACCTGTTTTAGCTCAAGCTGCTGTAACAAATGATTAATACTACAGACCCGGCAGCTTAAACAGCGAATGTTTTTTTCTCACAATTCGGGAGGCTGAGGCATGAGGTCAAGCTGCGTGCGGCATGGTCCAGCTGTGATGAGGTCCTCTTCCTGCCTGCAGGGGCCACCTGCCCACTGCTTTCTCAAATGGGGGGGGAGGGCTCTTTTACTTTTCCTGTAAGGCCACAGCCCTATTAGATTAGGGGCCCCCGTGCTGCCCTCATTAAACTTTAAGTGAAGACTCTTTCGACAGGTCCAGTCTCATTGAGGTTAGAGCTCCAACATGAATTTGGGGAGGACACAATTCAGTTTACAGCCACATGCACAGACGCTGAGTGGGTTTGGAGAAGGGCAGCTTTCCAACTGGCCTGCAGGCTCAGCAATCCCCACCCTCCACCTGTCTGGCCGTTGGCTCATATCCAGTGGGCCCACAGGGTGGAGGATGGTGGCCTAACTGGAGGTTGGCACCCCCTCTGCAAAAGGACCCACTGTCTCTGAGGAAATTGGCAAAGGGTTGCCCTGGGGGTTCCTGCCAGCTTCTTCTGGGGTACCTTTGGTGTTCCCTGCTTCACAGAAGGCAGAAGCTTGCTGTGGTTGTGGGAGCTCGAGTCTGTCTCTGCTGCCCACTGCCCAGCTGTGTGGCCCAGGTTGCTTCATGTAGGGTCCAAGGGTTGACCTGGGCAATCCTCAGGGTCACTGGGCCTTTGAGGACAGGCACTGAACATCAGTGAGCCGTGGCAGAAGGGTGTGCACCCTTAGATCGTCAGATGTGCCCTGGGCATGCCTCTCCTGGCCTCTGCCGTGGCCGTTTCCGGAGAGCCCAGGACTGCCCAGCAGGCCTGCTGGAGGTCCGCTGTTGGGGTGTCGTGCCTGACTGTCAGGCCTGCTGGGTATGGGAGCCGTGCTTCCTGGCTACCGTGCCCACCTGCTCTCTTACCCTCTTGCCATCACTGGCCCAAGCCTTTGCCACACAGTGCCAGGCCCCTTCAGTCCTACCCGCTGTCCCTCCTGACCCCAGCCCACTGTGTCCTGTTTGTCTTCCACCCTCCCAGCGGATGACGGAGGCTTTGAGAGTGGTGTGTACAACAACAGCGCCATCTCGACCCCTCACCTGGATGCCTTGGCCCGTCACAGCCTCATCTTCCGCAATGCCTTCACCTCCGTCAGCAGCTGCTCTCCCAGCCGTGCCAGCCTGCTCACTGGCCTGCCCCAGGTGGGTGGCAGGGGGAAGGAGGAGGGTTGCTTTCACTTTATGGCTGCTGTGACTGTGGTGTATTCCTGAGCCGACAGCCTTACCCTGCTGTACACAAGCATGCTGTTGGTGAGTCCCCACCGTAGAGGCCGACACCAAGAGAGAAGGCGCAGGGGCGGGGAGCGTGTGCACATTAGCAGACACCTCTGGAGGGTTCATCTAGGGACTGTGAGCCACTTCAGGGCTGTACAGAGAGGCCTTCTCACTCCGGGTCTTTCTAGGCACTCTGAGGTTTTACCACATGCAGCGATTTTCTATTATGATCGATATTAAGTAACTGGGTGATAAAAAGAGGTTTGTTCTATTCTTTTCTCTCTGTAATATATGATCGTGCTGGAAAAGGTACAAAGTGCAGACACACAGAAAGGGGGATGTCAGAGCTGCCTGAGAGCGGGTGTTTGTTACCCTGGATCCTTTTCTTTCCTGCCAGTGACCTCTTTTCACAGGGGACCTGAGGGCCTTTGAACAAGTAGAGGAGGGTAAAGTCCCTGCCGTGCTGGCTGTGGGAAGGCTGAGGCAGGGGCCCGGAGGGCCTGGTTGCCCATGGGCTGGGCTGATGGGAGAGCCTGGTCATCAGCCCTCATGTACTGTGCCTGCAGCACCAGAACGGGATGTATGGGCTGCACCAAGACCAGCACCACTTCAACTCCTTCGACGCAGTGCGGAGCCTGCCGCAGCTGCTCAGTCAGGCCGGCGTGCGCACAGGTGAGGCCCTGTGAGCCTGGGACTGGGCCTGGGCTTCCTGGATGGGCTGTGGGTCCTAGCGAGCCAGGGCCTGGACTGGCCTCTCCCCGCCCTAGGCATCATTGGGAAGAAGCACGTGGGCCCGCAGGCAGTGTACCCGTTTGACTTCGCCTACACGGAGGAGAACAGCTCCGTCCTCCAGGTGGGGCGGAATATCACTCGGATTAAGCTGCTGGCCCGGAAGTTCCTGCAGTCTCAGGACGACAGGTGGGTCAGGGCCTCACACGGCCAGCCAGACTGTTCTGAGGTTTGGCCGAGGCTCGTGTCCCAGGATCCAGTTGGAATTCTTGGTGTCCTCAGACAGGGAGGAGGGAGAAGGTTCCAGATACTCGGGGAGAAAAGTTATGGGGGACAGGTAGTGAGAGTCACAGGGAACTTTTCAGATATAAGGGAGAAGGCAAAGCCAGAAGGGGTGTCCCTGCCTAGAACTGGGGCTCCCTGTGGTGGAGAGTCAAAGCCCCGGCCGCGACACGAAGCCCCTTCCCCACATGCAGGCCCTTCTTCCTCTACGTCGCCTTCCATGACCCCCACCGCTGCGGGCACTCCCAGCCCCAGTATGGGGTCTTCTGTGAGAAGTTTGGCAATGGGGAGAGCGGCATGGGGCACATCCCAGACTGGACCCCCCAGACCTACAGCCCCCAGGATGTGCTGGTAGGAGGGCCCTCGCCGCATTTGAAGGTGCCCCCGCAGCCCTGAGTCCAGGCGCCACTCCTCCTGAGGGCTTACAGTCCTCACCCAGGGGACGGGACATTAGTGTGTCAGGAGAGACCCTCTGGCTGAGTTGGGTCGGGGTCACTGCGTGTTTGAGTCGGACAAGCTGCTCTTCCGTGTGCTGATGCAGTGATGGGAGCAGCTCTGGGCTGACCACTCCCAGGAAGAAGGCTCAGGCCTTGGGGGCAGGCTGGCCCCTCCACCTCTCCCCCTTCTACTGTGCCAAGTTTGCCTCTGCCCCCAGGTGCCTTACTTCGTCCCTGACACTCCAGCAGCACGAGCTGACCTGGCGGCTCAGTACACCACCATTGGCCGGATGGACCAAGGTGAGCTCCCTGGCTGGGTGGTGAGATGTGCCCAGGCTTCCGCCCCCATCCTGGGCCATGGCTCGGTCCAGGGAGGTCCCACCAGCAGCAGAGTGTGATCAAGGACGCAGTGTCAAGGCCCTGTGCTGGGTTCCATGTTCAGAGAAGTGGGGGCTGGACTCAGACATCCCTGTCCCGATGCAGAACTACTCCTGGGCTGGGTCCTTTGGATGCTCCAGAGGTTGGACAAACACTTCAAATGCTCTTCCAACAATGGGATCTGGATCAGATGTGAGGTTTTGGAGTCTTCTAGATTATGCAGATAGAGAACTGAGGGTGAAAGGATTAGTCTTTTTTGGCTGCTGTGACAAAATATTGTAAACTGGGTGACTTGAAACTACAGAAGTTTGTTCACTCACCATTCTGGAGGCCTGTTCCTCTGAACGTATAGGGGAGGATCCTCCTACCCTCTTGTGTCCCCTGGGGGCTGTGCCCTCAGCCTGTGGCAGGCCAGCACCATGCCCGTCTCCACTGGACCCTCCACGCAGCCTCCTCCCCATGTGTCTTCTCTCCCTCTGCCACTGAGGAAATCCTGTCTTTTGGCCCAGGTCTGTTACTGTTTGCTCCTCTGGGCAGACATGAAATTCCAGAAAACTCAGAAACCAGTATAGGGCAGGTAGCAGCCTTGTGGAGGTGACCCAGAAGTGCCAAGGAATGTCCCTGGAGGCCCATGGGAGGTCTGCGGAGGGTAGGGTGCTGGGCAGAGTGCTGGGCAGGGGGCCTGAGTGGTGGGAGGAGCCCAGGTGTGTTTGAAGGTCCAGTGGCCACGTGATGAAGTGGTAAGTCTGCACGTGTCCCATTTCCCCACTCTGGCTCTGCACTGAGCCCTGCTCCCTACCCCGCCACAGGGGTTGGCCTTGTGCTTCAGGAGCTGCGAGGAGCAGGCGTCCTGAATGACACCCTGGTGATCTTCACGTCTGACAACGGGATCCCCTTCCCCAGCGGCAGGACCAACCTGTACTGGCCAGGCACCGCTGAACCCTTACTAGTGTCATCCCCGGAGCACCCAAAACGCTGGGGCCAGGTCAGCGAGGCCTACGTGAGCCTCTTAGGTATGCTATCTGCCTCGTGCAGGGGACCGGGGGGTGGGGGGAATGAACCTTTGATGGTGCCACCGCACCAGACATTGCTCTGCATCTGTTACCTAAAGTGATTCTTGTGGCACCTGAGTGAGGAAGGGACAGGCACTCCCATCCTACAGGTGGGAAGCGTGACGTGAAATGAGCTGCCTGGGGTCACACACACGGCTGTCAGCACCAAGTGGGGAATTCCAGCCTGGGTCTCGGGGTTGCTGTCTAAGCCAATGGCTTTCCCAGCAGACCACAGGTGAACAGCAGTCTCCAGGAACACATGTTAGTGCCCATGGGCAACACTAGAGTGTCCAGTTCGCTGGACCTGGGCTGGGATCTCAAGAATTTGCATGTCTGCCTAGTTCCCAGGTGGCAGGGATACCATGGGCCCAGGGAGCCTTTGAGAATCACTGTTCCTGTCTCAGCTGCCGGGGAACCTGGAGCCCCTCGGGCCCCTGCTCACATCCATGAAGCCCTGGGGATGTCCATTCCCACATTATAGATATGCAGACAAAACTGCAGGTGTGGGATAACTGAGGGGCCCGGGGTGAGCCCCTCGGCCCAGGGCAGAAGCCACCGTGCCTGCCCACTGCCCAGCAGAGCCTCCAGGTGGGCTCAGGGCAGCAGCACACTCAGGTCCCTACAGCTCAGGACTCACAGTTCTCTTTTCCAACCCAACCAGCAGACAGGAACGCTGTGGCCACATCACGGAGTAGGAATAGCCGAGCTCTCCCTCCATGGGAGACTTCCTTTCTGGTCCACAGGGTTTTAGAAGGGTCCTAAATGTCACCAAGGGCCTCTCATGAGGCCATTAAAGGCATCAGGTCCCAGGGACATGCAGTGACTGAGCGAGGTGCAGCGGGAGCACCCCCACTGGGGAGCTGAGTGCACGAGGGAGCCACCAGCTTCCCAGAACGGCTCAGGGTCTTGGCCCTTCTAAAGGCAGCTCCTGGGCTTGGGGCTGCTGCGCTGAGATGCCACTTGCTCCACAGACCTCACGCCCACCATCCTGGACTGGTTCTCCATCCCCTACCCCAGCTACACCATCTTTGGCTCCGAGACTGTCCGGCTCACTGGCCGGTCCCTCCTGCCAGCGCTGGAGACAGAGCCACCTTGGACTACAGTCTTCGGCAGCCAGAGCCTCCACGAGGTCACCATGTCCTACCCCATGCGCTCCGTACAGCATCGCAGCTTCCGCCTTGTGCACAACCTCAGCTTCCGGATGCCTTTCCCCATTGACCAGGACTTCTACGTCTCGCCAACCTTCCAGGACATCCTGAACCGCACCGCAGCTGGGCAGCCTACGGGCTGGTACAAGGACCTTCACCACTACTACTACCGGGCACGCTGGGAGCTCTACGACCAGAGCCGGGACCCCCATGAGACTCAGAACCTGGCCAGTGACCCACGCTTCACTCAGGTTCTTGAAATGCTGCAGGCCCAGCTGGCCAAGTGGCAGTGGGAGACCCATGACCCTTGGGTGTGCGCCCCTGATGGCGTCCTGGAGGAGAAGCTCTCTCCCGAATGCCGGCCCCTCCACAATGAGCTGTGACAGTCTCTAGAACCACCTTTCCTCCCTTCCCGTCCCAGAAACATTCCCACAAGCCTTCTTGACTGGTGGTGGAAGGGGCCACCCCTGGGCAGTGATTCCCAGTCCTTCCAAGATGCCTCTGCCTGGAGGGAAGACCAGGCGTGTGCCCCAGCACTCTTCCAGCGGTGCTGCCACCGTAGAAGGGGACACCACTGTCCTTGTGTCTGCACTGTACCCCAGCATAGGAATTCCAGGGGGCCTTTGCAGACAGGGCAGGATCCCAAGCCCATGACGAAGGAGGCTATTTGCTGGGTTGGTTTGAGGACCTGCAGGTGGAAGAACTTGAGACCCTCTTTGGTCTTTGGAATCAACAGGTATTTCTGAGCCCTTCACCTGTGGAAAGGTGGGGGCTTCTGTGCCACAAGGGCATGGGTGGCAGTGGGTCCAAGGCACGCTCAGTAGCAATATGGCATGTGGCTGTTACCAAGCTGGAGGAAGCCTCCGAGCAACCCTGGGGCTTGTTACTGCCTCCTTTGGTTTGCCCCAAAGTCAGCTACCAGCCCCCGGGAAGGCTTCTGCTGACGGCGGGAGCCCCCTGGGTGCTGAGTCTGATCCTGTGCCCTTTCTGGGCAAAGCTCATTCTTCTTCTTTTTTTTTTTTTTTTTAATAATTTTATTAAATCATAATTGTGTACATTAGTGCAATCATGGGGCACAATGTGCTGACTTCATATACAATCTGAAATATTTTGGTCGAACTGTTAAACATAGCCTTTATGGCATTCTTCTTTTGAGATTGTCCAGAGATGAAGGTACACAGATGCCCCCATCCCTCTG